>JAPKLX010001017.1:0-29797 GCA_026898415.1 Leonotis leonurus
ATGCAAGAACTAAGTACCTACGGAGAATCAGTACCTTTTTTTTTTTTAAATTTCTGTACGTACCGTAATGCGTTTCAAATTTATTTACATTTGTTAGAAATCACAAAAATTAGTTTTGCCTAATATATATCCATGTGTAGGGGTGAGCATGGTTCGGTTCGGTTACCGAACCGAAAAATTATTGAAAACCGAAAAAAAACCGAACCGAAAATTTTCATACCAAAACCGAACCGAATTAAATTAAAACCGAATACAAACCGAACCGAAATTTTCGGTTCGGTTTCGGTAATAACCGAACCGAAAATTTTATTTCCAAAACCTTACAATCCTAAAAATAAAAAGAAAAAATCATCATTAAAGTAACATCTTGTTCAACCACATAAAAACTCATCACTAAAGTCATATCAACAATGAAAAATTCATCAACAAAGTCATATGTTCAAACATTTCAAATGCATAAGAATCAAAATAAAGTACATCCACAATACTTTCAAAGTGATTTTAAAGTATATATATATATAATAAATAAATATTATATATTTTCGGTTCGGTTTACGGTAATTCGTTTTTTTCACTATCAAAACCATAACCGAACCGAAAAACCGATTTTTTTACATTTGCAAACCGAAACCGAACCGAATAGTAAAAAACCGAACCAAAATCATCGGTTCGGTTCGGTTCGGTTCGGTTTCGGTTTTTTTACCACATTTTGCTCACCCCTATCCATGTGCTCATTTGATTTAAGGATAACAGAGTAATTTAATTGTTGACTAGTATGTAGTTTAGCTACCACTGCAGTGTTGTCATGTTATAATTTTGACCATAAACAAACTAAACAAATTTGTTCAGTGGACCACCTCTTAAGGCTATTATGATTGTTAAACAAAGAAGACAAAACATACTTGGTGTTTTCAAAATTATTTAGATAGTCATTAGATAGTAATGCTTAGAAGATACTCCCTCCATTCCCCAATAAGTATCCCCAAACATAAAAACCCACGTACTAATACAATTAATAATTTTCACTATTTACCCCTAATAATTGTATAGAATACATAAAAAGTAAAAGTAATTCAATGATGAAAGGGGTAATATTGGAAATTAATACTATTTTTGTCTTGATTTTTGTAATAGGACACTTATTGGGAGACACAAAAATTTTCCTTAGGGGACACTTATTGGGGGACGGAGGGAGTAATAAATAACATGAGAATAATAAAGTGGAAAAATGGCAAATAGAAAGTAATGTAGGATAATTGATTGGATAAAAAAAAAAAAGCATCATTTACAATTAAATTGCATAATTAATTGGAACATTGTAGGATAATAAATAATTAGGACATATGTTGGGGGCCTGGATTGTAGTACGAGGATGAGGCGAGGGCCTGAATTGGGTGATGGATGAAGTGGACTGTCGTTTGATTTGAGTCTCAGAATCTATTACTATATACTTGTCGGGATTATTACCAGGGTTAGTTGTGTAGAAACAATGTGGAGAAATGGAGTGATGAAGGGCAGCAGCGTTGTTGTGGACGTATATCCTACCATCATTGATATGACCATACCTGCCATTCTCATATGCTCTTGTTGGCTTGCCTGCAAACCAGTTTACAAGATTCATTTCATAAGCTAAAGCTGGTCTACTTTGGATAGTTGAAGGTAGAAATCATTCTATATATTATACCATTGGGAACCCTTGTTGGTGGCCACAGAACCTTTGTTATGTCCCCAGAAATGACAGCATTTGGCATTTCTCCAGTAAATTGACGGCTATCTAATGCACTACTATTTACTATTGCTTTGGGAGGAATGGTACAGGAATTTACAGTAGATCTGCACAAAAAGCAAGAGTCATTAGCCAGCCATGAGAGAACTGATGCCACTTCTATAACTACAAGAAATTAAAGGTCAACCTGGGAAGGGACACATGCTTTCTCTCTGGAGGATTTACAGGCCCACTTTTCCCAATATTTTCCTCAAGATAGGCAAATTGCTTCTTGAAATGACCGATGGCACTGTATAATGCAAAGGCAATTACAAAGTAAGAATCATATGAAAAAAGTTGATGAGCATGACATGGATAAGATATAAAAGGTTAAACACCTCGGATAGAGAAAACTCGTGCCACCATTTCCTGATATATAATCCCTCAATAATTGAGGATGGTACTCTAATACTTCCCGAAATATTAATTCCCTTATATCATCCTTTGTCACTCTTCGCCTTTCAAACTCAAATTCCAACTTTGAGATTGGCTGACAAGATGGCTCCCTCTCAATTTTAGACAGACCCTTGAAGTAAGGATCAGCTAATGCCTAATGGCCAAATAAAGCAAAATCAGTACAGACAGAGAATATATATACATAAAGAGGTTTTTTTGGTCAAAAGAAACAGAAGTCAAATTATATGTGGAGCATTAAAATAAATATCATGATTTATCAAGGCATCACGTACCTCTTCAGCACTTGGACGATCCTTTGGATCAAATGCCAACATTCTTTGCAATAATTTGAGTGCCAAAGGATCTGCAGTAGGGAATTTCTCAGTAAAAGGTACTAGACGCTTTTTCTTCATATCCAACAAATATTTCCTTGCTTTCTCATTACGCACCTGCATCAGGAAACAACATTATGAGGAAACAACATTATGCCCCATATTCTGGAGTATTATGCACAAGGGTAGTCTACATAGGGATTGTTGTTCAGTACCCCAGAAATTGTATCTGATGAAGGTGTCCCAAGAAGATCCGTAATCAATTCCAGCTGCTGCACAACACTTTTACCAGGGAACAAAGGCTTGCCCGTCAAGATTTCGGCAAAGATACAGCCTATGCTCCAAACATCAATTGCGGGAGTATACTGCAATGAAGTATGAAAGAGAAATAAGAGATTCAGAAGAATTAAAGCAATAAACCCTCTACAAAAATGATGCCACGTGACACTATTACCTCTGAAGAACACAAATATCAACTTGCAGGAGAATTCAATAGTCCCCCTGAACAAAAATTATTTTTCAATCTACAGTCACTATTCACTACTAGTCGATGCACGTGAATACATAAAATTGTAAAACCCATTAGGCTAACCATGAAATAATTGGTGAAACTTATTGAATTCTAAGTACAATAAGTCCTTATACTACCTCTCTTGCACTAATGTCAATTATGATTTGCAGGGTGAGATGCTAAGTATTTGCTCTGACACATCCCCATTTTTCGCAAAATTCTTAATAATCTAAATGTTCTTACTAAGAGGCGAACAACCAATAAGAAATGATAGACCAAAATACAAGTTTGACAGCTTCAAGAAGATGTTTTCTAATTCTAATTGTATGAACGCGGAAGTACCAACTTCAGACATTGATGATATTTGATAGTAAGCCATGGCGTATGTTCCTTGTAAGTTGTAATCAATCGTAATTGAGAAGGGAATGAAGGTGATAACACGGCTATATTTAATTACCTTAGAAAAGAAAGAACCACACAGTTCCGGAGCCCTGTACCATCTTGTAGCAACATAATCCTGCAAGCATAACGAATCCTTAAGAGAAGCTTAACCCTTTGCAACTAACTCATGAAAACAATCACAAATGACCTAATCCAACAATGAATTCAATGTAATGACGAATCTAATTTGTAGAATTGTACCGTCCAAAAATTTGTTGTTGGAGTGTCACTGAAAGCCGCTCTTGCTAATCCAAAATCACATATTTTAAGTTTGCAGTTGGCATTCGCCAGTATATTCTTTGGTTTGAGATCCCGGTGAAATACATTAGCTGGAAAAGAATATTAGTTAATTAAAGCAAGACATGTTATAAACTAATAAAAGAAAGCATTACAGAGATCAAACGACGAAATGCAGACAAAGGTTTAACTTGATATTTCATCCAAGCCAGTTCTGTGGAACATAGTTACCTGTATGCATATATTTTAGAGCCCTTAGCATTTGGTAGAGAAAAAATCGGTGATGCTCGTGAGTCAAGTCATCATTAGCTTTTATGACCTGATGAAGGTCAGACTCCATAAGCTCAAAAACAACATAAATATCTCTGAAGTCCCTCCTAGAAGGTGGCAAAATGATTCGTTTAATTTCCACAATATCAGGATGACGTAGCAGGCGAAGCAACTTAATTTCACGCAAAATCCGAATTGCATCTGACATATGCTCAAAAATGTCTGTTATTTTCTTTATAGCTACTTTTCCTCCAGTATGCGTATCAATTGCAGCACATACGACTCCATAGCTACCTTTTCCAATAATTTCTAGGATTTTGTATCTATTGGCATCTCCATAGTCGGTGAAGAATTCTGCTTCCTTCAGGATCTGGCAAAACAATAATAGCATGATATGATCATGCAAAAGATCAGAATTAGTACCATTACAGAGTACAGTGTGTTCATACTGCGAATATCTATAATGTAATTTCACAAACTTTTGAGCATGTTAATGAGCTTAAATTCAAGAAATAAATATAAAACATCTAAGAGACCTGAAAAAAGAAAGAAAGTTCAACCTCCCAAAAAAAGAAAGAAAAGGTAGTAGTAACACACCCTCAGCAGCTGCCCAAGGAAAAACAGCTTAAAGCATGGAAAAAAATAAAAATAAAAACTGTAGCAAAAGATCAGTAAACAGTATCTTCAATGCTAAGACAAAAATGGGCAGCTCATATAATTCCCCCTGGAAGTATATGTAGTGCAAAGACTATTCCTGTATTTGTCGCATAAAGTTCGATAAACAATCAGATGAAGTACGGCTTTGTAAAACATATGTAAAAAAGAGATTTTAACAATATAATTATTTGGCAAACGAAAAAATATAATTCACTTAAAAGTTGCTCCATGAAAGTCGCGTTGTTTAGGAGAATTTCTCATCTCCGACCAAGACAAGTGACGATCATTGTGAGAAATTACAACATTCCACGTCGCATATCAATCTATGAATCAAAACAAAGCTCCAATATGGCAAGAAAGCTCCCTACTTTCCCATAATGGTAAGGAGATACGATCACAAAATAACTTTTTGAAAGGTTCCAACACAAGATCAAAACAACAAGAATCAGGCATGCGCAAAGAAACTTAACAAACCTTCTTCCCTTGATCTTGCTGCGGCATACTTCCTATTCCTTTCCCAAAAACAAAACCACGTCGTCCAAACTCCTGGATCCTATAGGATTAGAACTACAATCCTTTCAACAACGTAATACTAATCACAAAGCAAAAACTCCGAAGTATTAACTGAGGAGGAATAAAGTAGCGAAAGTGCATTTGCATTTAGACAGAAAGGCACAAGTGCACACTAGACCGGCAAAATTGACCCAGAATTCTCCCCGGAGTGTGAAGGAAATTACACATGGAAATGGTGAAAGGGCGTAAACAAAGTCGATGAAAAAGGAGTAATATTAGGGTTTGGAAACGTGAAGAGAGAGAGAAAGGGGAGCGGAGATTGAGAGAGCGAGCGTGAAAGAGAAACGAAGAAGGAGAAGGGAAGTGAAGGCATAGAAAAGGAATACAAAGCAGAAGTATGTGGCTTTGCGTGTTTTCGGAATTTCCTATTTTCTCTTCTTATAATGAATATGTCAGTAATAGTTTTTAATCGAAATATAAAAATGCGGATTAGTTAATTTGTTTGTAGTAGGTTATAGTAATAACTAAAAAGGTGTGATTGTGAAGTGAAGATTCTGTTAACCGTTAGGCGGGAACTGACAAGTGAAGTGTACGTACCAACGTAAATATATGGATCTCTGTGGGCAGGCGGGTGCGGATCGGATCCATTATATTGTCAACTGGGATGTATGATATATCGGTTCGGGCCACTTCGGTCCAGGGCCCACACACAATTGATCTGGTTAACCAAAATTGATCTGGTACTGATTAATCGAAATTAGTTATTCAAAATTAGAAAATAATCAAAATTAGTTATTTAAAATTAGAAAAGTGTTCTTAAACCGGAATGTATCGATTTGGGCTACATACACAATTGGTCTGCTACTCGTTAATCGAAATTGATTATCCGTAATTGAAAAAAATGCTCTTTTTAAGTATCCGACTTAAATGATTTCTAGTCGGTTTGGTGCTGATTAACGAGCATAATAGTTTTTTTATTATTTGTAATATTATATTTCATTTTTTATATTTTTAAAGTATCAATTTAAATTAATAATAATTCGACATAAATATTTTTTTGATAATAATTTGATATAAATATATTTAAATTCAACCTAATAAGTATTTTATAAAATATAAATTATTTCAAAAAATAAAAAATATTTTATTTTTTATAAACATAAAATATAAATTAAATACAAATATTTTATTTTAATAGTTAATGTAATAAATTGATACCCAGTTCGGTACCGATCAGATTACTTACTGAAAAATTGATGTTCGGTAATTGGTTCTTGCCAAGAATCGATGATCGATTGATACTCCATAAGCAATGAATTTGGACTAATTTGATTAAAAAGTCCATTATTTTCCTTCACATTGGCCAACATAAATCATAATGTGGAAAGCACCACTACAAAATATGATGCATCTCCGTTCACCCTACAAACAGAAACCATTTTACTGGAAAAAAAAATGCAAGAAATGAATTTTATTTTCAAAGAGAAAGTTTAATCAATTACAAGATCAAGTAGGAAGATCACATAATAAGAAGAGAGGGCTGAGAAAAGAGAAAATCAGATTGCAATTTTAAGAAGAATGCCTCTAATTACAATTGGAATGAGCTCAATGCATCTGAATAAGATCAGAAACCGATTTTCTGTCGGGCATGCTTGGTATGGCACCCTTCACCTGAACACAAAGTGAAGCTGCAGCAGCTGAAAAATGATCCATAACTTCCGTGAGACAGAGCTTTTTACTAAGAATGAGGAGGAAAGGGGATAATCGAACGTACCAGCAAATTTCAAGCATTCTTTCTTGGGTTTTCCCTCCACAAGGGCAACTGCAAACGCTGCAGTGAAAGTGTCGCCCGCTCCTGTGGTATCGACCACTTTGGGAGCTGATATGATAGATTGTTTGATAGGTTCCTCTCCATCCGTGAAAAGAGCAGAACCTTTGGCACCAAGTTTTACGAGCACTTGCTTAACACCCTGGAAAAAAGGGAAACGTCTCAATGTAGTCCACACAAAAAGATAGGCAACTAAGAGACTATCAGAAAGGCCTTCATAAAGTGGGGGTGAGATATAAAGGATAAATATCTGAATTGAATTCAGTCAAATGCCATCCCTAGATTAACTAACCATTTCATGGCATTTTCCTGCAGCTTCACTAATCTGTTCAAAACTTTCTGTGGGCATATTTGTTAGACGAGCAAGCTCAGTTTCATTTGGGCTCAAAATATCGATAAGCTTAAGTAGTTCTGGAGGGATAGGTGCATCAACTCCCCCAGCATCCAAGATGACTGGAACACCAGAACTCCGCGCAGCCTGAATGCATGAGAAAGATAGCACAAGCATGCTGTTAAACTATTAGAAACAAATCAGATATTTATTTTCACTATCTGAATTCAGTAATCAATAGGCTACACATGAGTATACCCTTGAGGAAAACATCCCTCAGGCCCGGCTTATCGAAATAACCACATCCTAGTATTCTAGCACCATCTAATCATGGGTACTGGTGAAAGAAATATCTAGACCACATTATACCTCTCCAATCATTTAACCATAGTTCTATAAAAAGTTCTAAATAATATCATGTCCATCCAGTTATATATATCAAGTCCAAAAAGACCTAAATCTTGAGCACAAGTGGTAGATATTTCTCATGGGAAACACAATGGGATTGCCGAGCAATAAGTTCTTTGCAATCCAAAATACATACCAAGATTTTCCAGTTGGTTATACTGATGTGGCTCGCCTAAGGAAATCATACAAAAGAAAATGACCTACTTCTGGAAAATCATCTTTAATGGATGGAACACTGCGTGCAAGCTTGAGAGGAAAAGCTAGAACACAAGCGACAGATACCATTCCCCCAAAATGTTAAAGATAACTATATAAAATTAAGCTTCATAACATACCTGCATCCAATTCACATTCAATTCAACAAAACCAAATAAAGGCATTTCACATTGACAATGGCTTAACGCCAAGATCTGGCCTTCCAATATCCACAGACATAATTAAGACGATATCATCATTCAAAAATATTGTTCATGACAATTACAACAAAGAAAGCTTAAAACAAAGCACAAACGCGCTTAATAACATAGCATTACCAAACTTAACGAATCCAAACACCAAAAAAGAGGCGAAGATCTAACCTTCGCAACCTGAATATTAACCGAATCAGGAATTTCTCTCTGAAGCAGAACAATCCCAGCATTCTTCACCACATCCAAATCCTCCGGCGGCAAATTCTCCGGCCAGCCAGCCATATTAGCGCCACCAACAATAATGATAGAATTTTGGCCATCAGACTGCAGCATCACCACTGCATGGCCCGTGGGAGCACCGGCCACAGTGGTCAAGCGATCGAGAACGACGCCGCCGCCCTGAAGCGCCTCCGTAATGAGCCGCCCATGGGCATCCTCCCCCACCTGCCCCACGAAGTAAGTCGGGTACGCCAATTTGCCGCCGCACACCGCCTGGTTGGCCCCCTTGCCGCCGGCGAGCGTCTGCCCCGTTGTAGCAGAGACGGTCTCGCCCTCCTTGGGGAGGCGGTCGATCTCCACGTAGATGTCAGCGTTGGCGGAGCCCACGACCACCAGAGGCGGCGCGTTGTCCTTGGAGGAGTCGAAGGCGAAGCACGACAAGGGTCTCGGTTTTAACGGAAGAGGGGGGCGGAAATTGGCGGAGGGGGCGGAGGACTGGGTTTGGAGGGCGGAGTTGTCGGGGTGGTGGGATTGGTGCCATGGTTTTGATGGTGAGAATGCTGAAAATACTCCCATTGAGTCAGAAGGCAACTGTTGTTGGCGAGTTGCACTGAACCGGTGTTGAGTTGGGTTGATGTGCGTTTTGTTTCGCACCCATACATAACCATGGATGCTAATTGCTATGCTGCCAATTTATAATAATACTCCACCAAATCCTGTGTTTATCTCAATTTCTTACACAATTTATTTATTTATGCTAATTCAAATTGTACCATATTAATTTCATTTCATCATAAAATCATACCCAATATAAGAATTCCCACTAACACTTATCCACTTATCCTCCAATTCAATGCACTCCAAATCTTTCAACATTATCCTAAACCGATCACTAAATTAGATCATTTATTGCCTGATTTAAGATTTTGTGTTATATAAAAAAACATTTATTTTATATTTTAAACTATTAATTATATATTAATTATATTACATATCATAATTTTATCTATGTAATCAAAGATGTTATATCATTATATAATAGAAAACTGGAATTATACACTGCCGAAAACGCTCACCCACTCGCGGCGGATGGAATTAATGCACCTACGAATAATGTGGCATGCCATGTAGATAAATATTAAAATTTTAATAATTTTTTATTAATTATCACTTTCTGACTATGATTTATTTATTAGGATATAGTTTAATATTAATCAATACAAAATAATAAAAAAATAAAATTAATAAAAAAATAAAAATATAGTGACTCACTTGCTGATGTGACAATAATGTGACATTGTCACATCAGTAACAGACGCGTTAAGATGTGTCCACCACAAACGGTGGAGCGGTACTCTGTACACTACTCATTTATTTTCTAAGATGAGACTGTTTTATATTTATGTTTCAAATTGTATCCTTTACGATCAGATTTAATATTTTAGTTAATACTACATTAATTGTTATGATGTAATAAATTATAATTACTAATTATTAAAAAGAAAAATCAAAAAGCATATACCCTATTTTGAAGTTATAAACCCTGAAATTGAATTAAAAGTGACATTCAAAATTGACCATCTCTCTATTTTGTAAAAACGAAACAACTTGTGAAACTTATGAAGCACTAATATAGTGCTTGGCTTATAAATGTAATTACTCATTAAGCAAACAATGGTTATGAATTCACTGTCCAACACTCTTTTATACTGTATTGAAGTTAATCTTCCATAACAAAGTCTAGTACTCACAAAATTCTTAGATTTTCTTTTGAGTTTATAGTTCACTCAATACTGAAACACTAAACAGACTTAAAAACACTCGATAAACATAGCACACTTTTTCGTGTATGCAAGTTATGAATATTCACTCAAGCGACGCTTGAAGAACGTCCATACATTCATATATATATAGGGTTTTAGTCGAATCTCATATATTTGTGAACTATTTATATTATAACTTGAAAATGTTAGTTGAGAGTTTGAGTTCGTTACTAATTGGGTCTGGTATCAAGAATGAATATTAATTTTATTGAGCCAATCTCAGCTATTGAAGTGCTGAAATGAAGTTCATTGACCAATTGAACTTCTAGATAATATATTCACGATTTTTTTGTATTAAGCTTTTAGTACGCTCGAATATACATACGAGTCATATGTAAGCTTGAAATTTAGAAGATTGTGTTATTTGTTGCTCGAGCTTTATTAACGCGTTACATGATATCTAACTTTGTTAATCAAACCAAGTTTGATTACAAACCATCATTACATAACAAATTGGTGTAGTATATTCATATCATAATATATAAACATAAAAAGCATTGTTATTGATACTATAACTCGTAGGAAAGAAAACCGGGCTCTACTCAATTGATTACACGATTAATTGATGCCGCAAAAAGTTCGAGCACATATAGTAGTGTTTTACTTTACATGATAAGAAATATTGATAAAATTAATCCAAATTAATCTTATGTTTACTTTGATGGATAAATAATGAATTACTTGATTTTGAACTAATTTTATAATCTTATCCTTCAAATACTCGATCCTATATTTTATCAATTCAATTTATCATTCAACTAATTTGCAACTTAGCTATTACGTCGATGAATACTTTATGATGGTAAATGAAAGAAATAAGAACACGAAAAATGAACTATTGACCTTAAGCTCATTAGTTGAAGAAGATAATCGAATAAATGTTAACAAATTAAATATGCAGTTATTGCCAATGACAGAAGACGATAACCATAAACTAAATTAGGGTTCAATTTGGAAAGTATTAAATCCCTTTTGCCCTTTTTTCTGTTTTATTTTTTTAAATATATACCCTTTGGTTTTTGATACCTTCTTATTAAACTTTTCAACTCAAAATTACAAGCGAGATTTATAATAAAGGAAAATATATGGAACATTTTTGGAACCACCTCAATGATTTGAATATTTTATTGATATTATTAAATTCTCACGCCAACAGTTTTGAGACAAGTCATTGATAAAGTACATTTTTTCCTTTTTTTCTAAATATAATAATCCTATTGCACTGCATTATAACTCATTTTCTGTTTATATGGACACATTTTTATTTAACTATTCATAAAGTATTTGCGGCTCTAATTCGGTAAAAGTTCGTTTCAAATTCGTTTATTTACTAAACGAACCAAACTCGAGTTTAGAATCGGGTTTGAATACTTTTTTGAGCAAAACTTGAGTCTAAATGCATTCGGTTTGAAAAGTTTACAAACATGGTCGAATATAATTTAAGGAACCGAGTTTCGATTAGTTCACAAACTTTGTTAACGAACTTAAAAAATAAGCCGAATTTCAAATAGTTCGCGAACTTTATATACAAACTTATCAAATTAATATAAAAAATATATATTAACAACATAATTTAATAAACGAACTCGAACTCGAGTCAAGTTTGAATTCACATTCGAATTTACTATTAAATTAAATAATTAACAAATCGAACTCGAGCTCGATTTTTATTTATCGACTCGAACTCAAGCTTGATTTTCAAAACTCGAACCGAACTTGAGCTTTTAGATTTTCAAACGAGAAGAACTCGAGCCTAAGAGTAATTAGGTATGTAGGTGCGGAAGATGGGATTATAACTTACAACCCAGAAACTGAAGCGGGGGAAAAGACCAGAAGCCGAACTGAACTGCCGAAGACTCTACCAACCGTTATAACAGCCGTCACACACTCATTAAACTCTCAACTTCCCCTCGAAAACAAACTGCAATATACCCATACCTGTATTCCGGCAAAAAGAAATAGAAATATTTAACCTCCAACTTAACCATAGATTCCTTCCTATTCTAAGGACCGCAGCTGTAGAACATACCTCATTCCTAGCTGTGAAAAACCGCCGCTTCCTGAAAAGAGTTTCTGCAAAAAATTTGTCCTTCTGATCGAAGGAAATTTTGGGGACGATGGGTGATTCTAGTGGGGTGGAGGAGAAAGATTATGTTTCCCTCAAGAATTTCCAAGTGAAATTCAGAAGAGACGACGATCCGCAGGAGGAAGATGGATGTTTCACGCTCTGTTTCTGGATTTACATTGATAATTGTGTTTCTTTCCCCACTTCAATTTTAGTCCAGGTTTTGCGACTTCTTATTTTCCTCACTCGGCCTTTCTTTGCATGTGTGTGTGTGTGAGTGAGAAATGGACTCTATTTTTTTCATTTTTGATGATTTCAAGGATGAAGTAGGGTTGATCACTCTATTCTAGAAAGTTTGAATCTTTGAGGTGGTTGTGTTCTTATTTATATGCTTTCTTCTTGTGCATTTGGGAAATTCTTGTTTTTTGGGTTCCTCTTTTTTGCTGATTTATGTGTTAAATAATTGTGGGCGTTTGGCATTGGTTTTTATTGCTGATGTCGTCTTAAATGGATGAAGAAGTTTGTTTTCGGATGATTACAGATGTCTCTACTCGTCAGTTATCACACTGTATATCAGATTTCATTGTGGTATGATGCTAGATCGATTATTCCAGGGTGCTTGCCCGTCGCTACTAGTGCAACTACTGCTCTTTTGAACTGAGCTTTTGTTATTGAATTTCTTCAATGAGCAGCTTAAAAAATATTGATTTTCTAGGTATAGGAAAATGGTTAAAGAGTGCTTTTTCATCTCATTTTTCTTTAAGGTTCAAGCTTAGATTGCATTGATAATGTTAGAATGATGATGCATCCTAATTATTTAATTTTTCCATACATTGAGTTATGGAGAATGTGCCATGGCGGTTATGCTTTTCTACTCTATTTACAAATCAATATGAGCTTAACTTCTGTATTGACACTAGTGCTCGTACATTATGCAGAAGCATCCAGATGTCACGTGTGATATGCCTCTCTTGTACTTGGATGAAAAGAAGAAATTGAAGCTCTTTCCTTTGCTTTTTATGAACAAAGAGGCTCCATTTCCGGACAATACTTTTCTCTTGACTGAAGTTCCATGCGCCTCCACTGAGATTGAGTTCCCTATGAAAAAATGGGTTCATATTGGATGTGAGGTATTTGATTTGCAATATGTGCTACACTTTCATAGTTTGCCAGATTTTCTATGTTACATGTTTTGCGCGTATTTGCTTGCTTCCTTTACCGTGTTAGTTACTACTGATCGATCTATATAACTCATAGATCTAGTTTGCTGACTCTTTCGTCTTTAGTTAAAAATGGTGTTGTTCTTAACTACAGGATTATCAATTTTATATGTGGAGATTGGTTCTACTTCCTCTCGTAGAATTTCAGAATCTAATACTAACAGATTTTAGTTATTCATGTGTGATCAAAAAGGACATTTTTATGAAAATATTGTATTATGTCCGCTTCGTAAAATGTTATTGAGTAGATGAACTAAGGTCTTTCTGCAGATCACATGCGAAAAGCATAGCACACATTTATGGTGAAATCTGGTGCATCTTCCTTAAGTATGAAAAGAAATTCCAAAAGTAAGTTTGAGTTGGGTTTTATCACACTTGAATTGATAGACTTTGCAAGAGTCAAAATTGTTAGGGGTTATCATGTGGTAACATGACATTTGGGATTCTAAAATAAGTTAGTTCAATTTAGAAGGCATTATCCTGATATTTCGAGAACAAAATATGGAGCACATTGTTCAGGAAATGTCTGCAGCTGAAATGTGGTGTCATGGTTGGATACATAAAACGGGGAACAGAGAGTGCTAATTTATCTGTTATAGCATGTTTCATATCTTTTCCCTTTTTTTGGTTACTTCATAGTCCAACCCTTATTTTGTTGAGACTCACTGAGTTGTGAGCGTGTAGTCTTTTATTATGCCTGTTGACATAAACCTAATAGCTCAAGGATTCAGTTTCAGATATTGAGGGATCTCATGAGGCTTCATGTAGATGGAGAAGTTGTGGGAGAAAATCCTTTGACTTGCTCATTTAACAAGGACTTGCATGCAGAGGATCTGAAAAGAATATGGTTGGCGTGCCCCGATGAAAGCAAATATACATTACATGGTTATGTTCATGGGCTTGATATCTTGTCTTCAGAACCAGCTATCAGAAACCACTATCTCACGGTTTGTTTTATCCATCATTTATGAGTTGTTTTCTTGGTATGAGTAACTTCTTTGTTTGATTGACTGTCGCCACTAATAATGCCAGGATCCTCCGTTGCGACTGTCTATTGACCATTCAAGTGCATCCGAGATTGAAGAAGATAGTGATGGTGTGTGGAGCATTGTTGGTGGCAAGGTGAAATCAATCTTAGTATCCTTTTTCTTTTGTTCATTTGTATATGAACCATTGTTGCAGATTTTGTTTTGCTTGGTTTCCTCCTAAAAAATCAAACATGATGATGACATAGTGCCTCAATTTCTTGTTTTGTTCAAATAAATAAAATCTTGTTTCTCACTCATACTATTATAAGTCAATTATTTGCATCTCAGCCTGAAAATTTTGAATATATTTGTCACAGTACACTGGGTAACTGCTTACTGTTAAACATGGAAAAATAATATAAGTTTGTGTGTTATGGTTTATTATTCTCTGCATTTGCATTTCCTTCATTTCCTTTTCCGTAATAGTTATCCCTATCAAACTTCAAAGTCCTACCGAACTAGATGGGAATATTCGTTTAGAGTTAAAAAATGAGAAATGGCGCTCAAAGAAATACATACTCATTCTTGAACAGTCTGAAGGTTTTTTACCTTCAATTTTGGAAGAACAATAGTGTTGCATGTACTTCAATGAGCTATTCTGTTTTCCTGATATCTCAGTGTTGCACGGAATGGCAGTTGACTAGTAAACCTTGGGAAACTTCTGGTGCATGTGCATGGGTGATATTACATTTTATCAATTTATGGAAATTTGCACTTTCATATTGCACTTTGCTTGTAACAAGTGAATAGCTTTTAAAAGTTATACTAGAGAGGAAATCATGTAGAGTTCCGCATTGGTTTCATGTCATATACGTGAAAGGCATTGTATAGTTGGATCCAGATTAGCAATAATATCATGTCTACCTGGCATATGTTTAGGGTATTACTTGTGGATCTGTGGATTTATCTCCATACTTCTTAATTCTGTTTCTAAGATCTAACTCCTATAATCTATTCCTTCAATGAAAAAAATAAGCAGGCATCTTGCCGCAGGATATTTTCTCTGGATGTTGTGTTATTGGATGCATTTGGTGGTCCTGTAAACAAAGATTTGGAGGTTTTCCATCTCCATCTCCATCTTTATCTCGTGATAGTTGATAAATTTAGAAATGCAGCTTTGTATTTATGTGCATGTTGCTCCTTTCCTATTAGGTTGTTGCTTCTCTCTTGTATGCTGACAATGGAGTTCCTGTTGAGAATACTACTGATGCAGAACCCCCACTTCTTATGAACTGTGATGGTACTGAATATGCTTCTCATGATAGACCATGCAAACTGATCAATGGACGTGCTTCTTTTAAGCTCAAGATATCACAGGTATGTGTTGCTTTTAGGGCAAAAACAATTAAAGAGTCATGATTCTGAATACTAACATTGGAAACCATTGGCATTCTTTTCTATTTACGTTTTTTCACAATGAAAGATATGTTCTTACATCTGTAGATGCTGAGTCCTTTAATTTTGCGTTTCAGCTTTCTTCGAAGTGTGACAATAAGCTGTTCCAGATTATGTTTGGCATTCCAAGACTGGAAAATTACCCTTTCCTTGAGACCACATCTCTTCCTATTCGTTGTGTTTCACGAAATAAAAATACACGAGCATCTTCTGTTACTTTGAGAAAATCATCCAATAGAATTTCTTATACAAATGGATGTGAATCCCCTAGTCCTGATGATGGGTCAATGCAACTTATCACCAATATTGTCCGTGAAGCCAAACCAAGCCCATCATCAAAGCGGATCAAATTAGGACAAGATGTGCCATTTTTGATGTTCAAAGAAGAAGTGAGGCAAGCCAACAAAGTTGACCACTCTCATGGCTGGACTGTTAATCAGGTAACCTCTTAGGGGCTTGTTTACTCTGAATGTGCTGTGTGTGACAAAAATCAGATTGTAGTTCACATTACTTTACCATATGGTTATTATTATCCTTTCTCTTTTCTGTTATATTTCTACAGGTTAAACACTATATACCAGATTGGACCTCTTTTCTTTATCTCTACGTAATTCGTGATTGAGAATTCATATAATTAGGATTTAAACTATGCTTAACATATGCTTCTTTTGATTAGCTATACTTCCTAGTTGATTTCCACACTAACATTGAATGATTTATCCAAATTAGGATAATGCACATGAAATGAGTATGAAGAGGAGACAAGAAGATCATTGTGGAACAGAGAACAACTCGTGTGCTTCTGATAATAGCGAAGGAACAATCTCGGACCCAAAAAGTGTGCTACGTATTCCAAGTCCAATTTCAGATTTGATAATCTTCAAATACTGCCTAGGAGGTCCTGCAGAGAGATGTCACCTTCTCAAGGAAATTGCTATTTCGGCCACTGAAGAGCAAATATCACATTTTGAAAAACAAGTTTCCATGTTTTCTGGATGCTTACATCATAGGTAATATACTCTATCTCACACAGACACAAAAGATCATTCATTTGGTTGGATATATTCATTGAAATTCAGAAAATGAAATGGTCATTTGTAGCTGACTTTAGGGGAATAACTGAAACAAGCCTAGGTGAATATTAGAGAGTTAATGTCATTTTGGCTCTTGTGTTATTGAGTCAAGACTGAACTAAATTTACCAAATATATATAAGGCTCACAAGCTTATTCAATCATGAATAAGCATTTGCAAATAAATACTCATCATTTCCTTTTAAAGGAATAACTTATTTCATTATCTTAAAAAATATAATATATAGATATACAAGTAGTTCAAAATATAATATATAGAATATACAAGTAGTTAATTAGATAACTGCACACTTATCACTACTAAAATAATAATAATAAATAAGTTAAAATATCAAATTATGTTGACGAGCCTCGCTAGAGGAGATATCTTGAAAATTTGTGCTTAGAATAGTTCACAAATCACAAGTAGTTCAACTCATGACCTATTTAAGTCGCTGATTCATCAACAACATCCTAATTAACTCCAAACTTAATAAGCTTTGCTGAAGTCTCTAAGAATAAGTTTTCAAAATTGCTCAAGAGTCCCCTACTGTTTCTCCTTGGTACCATGGTAATGCCTCATTATGTAGAGTAAAGCTTCTTACCTTCATGTCAGCTTTTTATTAATTAGCTATACTGTGAGGAAGTTCATATATTTGGATCGAGCTTCTAAATTCCAATCCATGCTGAACATCATTTATTCTATGATCTTCTTCATTATAAGAAAAGGAGATGTCTACACTCTACAGTGTGCTCTATTATGTATTCATGGAATAGCATCAGCTCCTAAACATGTTTTTGTATAGAGAAAGCCCTGCTGCTTATGTTACCTGGATATTAGTATTTAGTGTATGCAAATGCTTTTTTTTCCTGTCGATGCCCTTTTTGTTTTCATTGTTCATGGTTGAACCTGCTCCCATGTATCCGTATATTGTTTTATACAATATATTTTTTGTTAGTGAAGTATGATTTCGTGTTTCAGACATCAAATAAAAATGGCAAAGAGATTGGTGGAGGAGGGTATTCAAGCATGGACTTCAATATCAGGGAACAACCACCACATTCTGTGGGAGAATCTTGTTACCAGCATTAATGAACACTTCATGAGGATAGCTGGCTCTACTCGACCTTTGAATGATCAGGTATGGTTCGTCTCTCTCTCTCTCTCAAAATTGATTCTTCATCTATGTCATCTTATCGTTTGAACAAACTTGAAGGCCTTATACTTCATATATTAGATTGGTATAATATCAACTTGTGCATTTAATGTTGTCTGTTGTTTGTTTGAACCTTTTATATATGACAGGACCTCGAGTGTTTGAGGAGAATAGCTGGCCGTCGGGATGTTGTTTCGCAAGAAAATTTCGAGAGAATGTGGTCATGGTTATTCCCAGTAGCTTTTACCTTGTCACAAAGTGCAGTTGCCGCAATGTGGGATTCAATGTCACCTACATGGATCGAAGGGTTTATCACCAAAGAAGAAGCAGAATCAACACTTGAAGGCCCTGAAGGACTTCAAGATACTGGAACATTTCTACTACGGTTCCCTACCTCAAGGAGCTGGCCTCACCCTGATGCCGGTAGCCTCGTCGTAACATATGTTGATAGCGACTACACAATTCGCCACAGGCTTCTCGCTCTTGATTTCATTCAGAGGTTGGATTTGTTTCCTTACAGTAATGCTGCAATGCATATTTCTACTTATTCCTGGTACAGCTAGAGAACGAATAAGAGGCATTTGTTTTCTTCTCTCGCAGTTCTCCTTCCAAGGAAACGACGCTACAAGACTTGCTGCTTCAAGAGCCCAAGCTTTCACGGTTGGCAAGGTATGTTGTATAAATATTTATTTATTTTAGTAAAATACTTTAATTTTTAGCGATTGATGCAGCATTGCATAGATTAGATGGATGAGTAAGTTAGTAGTAAGTTGATATGCTGATATGTTGCAGAGTGATAAGAAGTGAGTAGAGGGGCAAGGTAGTAATATCCCTTGTTGAAGAAGAAAGAAGTGTCGTTGATTCCAATCCATAGCGAAGAATGTGAATTACTACTGGTTCTGTGTGTGTAGTAGTAGCAGCAGTAGGCCTTATTAATTTAATAGTCTTTCACTACTTACATAATTTTGTACTACTAATTAGGGAGTACTATACTAGTACAGGAAATGGATGTTGGTCTCTTCCCTTTCCTTTTGTATGACAAAATGGGCCCTTTATTTATCTTCCTACGCTTAAATCTAGTTTTACATGCATACAACTTCTTTACTTGATGTGTATACAATTCATTCATGCTTTTAAATTGAACTTAAATTAAATTATAATTTAATAATGATAAAATTTAAATCGTATACATTTCGTTTTGAGTAATCATTTACCACTAGATTAATACTGTATTAATGTATTATTTAGAAATGTATTGCATATATTTTATTTATATCTCGACAATGGTATGAAAATTGATATTCATTTACGCATATGATGCAATGTAATGTAATTGAGTGAATATACAGAATAGTAAAAATAGTAAAAGACAAATAATAGCAACAAACATAATAATATTTAAAATTTTAGTAATTTCTACATTTTTAGTATTAAAATACCCTTATAGTTATTATTTTTTTACATTTACATGTATGAATAGTATAAATCTTATTGAATTATATCATTCATACGTGATATTCAATTTTATTAAATTGTATGTATGTACGTACCATATGAACGAATATTATTCGTACATTTAATATCATCCGTATCATCTTAGTTGGGGCGAAGAGAGTATAAAAATTTGCAGAATAACCGAATAGATAATAATTATAATTATAAAAAATGAAAATGAAAAAAAATAAATTATCCATCAAGCTTTCATAGTCACGAATTACAATCCGCCTTCCTTTTCCTTGACTCCACTGAACTGACCACTCCCACTCCAAGACGTTCACATATATATATAGGCAATACAGCTCGGCGAGAGTTCTATCGATGGCAGCAAAATTGAGGCGATGAGAGCTCCAAAATTGCTACAGCAATATGCTCTACAATGGAAGCCGGTAGCTAAGGAAGTGTTCAGCCACTCCGTTCTCTTCGCTCAGTTCTTTTCCCTTTTGCACCTCACCGACACCTACATCTGCTCCCATACCCTAGTACGCTCATTTCCTGTTTCTCTATGATATGTTTATCATCATTAATCTTACTGTAAACGAATTTTCGCTGCTCAATTGGTCTAATTTTGTGAAGGTTTATGGCCCGAGCATGCTGCCAACGTTGAATTTCACGGGCGACGTTTTGTTGGTTGATAAGCTGTCGCCGTTGCTGGGGAAGGTGGGCACTGGTGATGTCGTTCTGGTACGCTCACCGGAAAACCCTAGGAAGCAAATAACCAAGCGCATTCTCGGAGTTGAGGGCGATACAGTCACCTTCTTGGTGGATCCCGGTCGCAGCGATCGGTCTAATTCGGTGGTGGTACGAATGCAATTACCTTTGCTTATTGTTGTTTGGTTAAACATTGAGGAATACATTTTTTTTTATGTACTAGCCTTGGTTAGCCGCTGAATATTTGTCGCTTATCCTGAAATGTTAAATTATTCCGGTTTGGGTTTTATGGGAATGCGTTCTGTCCATGTGAGGTAGTGGCGTTTGGAGGGGAATGAGACTCTTTTTTGCTGAAGTAGAAGTAAACTTTCTTTAATGACTTGTTATGCTTTTCCATTGTAAAGTGCTAGAACTATGAGGAAATGTGAGGACAGAAGGAATTTGGTAGATTTATATCAGTGAGCTCTGTTCTGGATAATTTTGAATGCTCATGAGAACCCTGCTAGGCTTTATATGAATTTAATGTTTTATTTCTAAGCAAATATGTTTCTCTAAATTTTAATCTAAGCCATTGTAGTTCAGCCAAATGTTTGATAATTAATATCACACATATAAGTATCCATGGTTTTGCTGATATTAGGTGCTGTAAGTTATTTGAGAAGTGTCTTCTTGCAGCATAGTCTGTTGTTTGTGAGAATCACATGTTTACATTTTCTTGCAGTTGTCATGAGAAGAACATTCCTTTTTTTGTTTGTAACTTTGTGGAATATTGTGTGGTATATTCATTGTTCTAAGTAAACATTAATTGGGTGAGTCTTTCCCACATGTTTTACAGTTCAAGTTAAAACTTCATGTTTCTTCTGCGTAGTTGTGTGCGAAGATTGAAAATATCTGTTTTCATGAAAATACTGATGTTTTGGTTTTACTAAATTGTTGCTGGATTTATTAGTATCTGTAAAATTTGAATTTCTTTTTCCAATGTTTTTAATATATTTGATATTTCCAATACTTGTCAAACTCTTTTGGATTGCTTGCTTAATTTTTATAAATATGAGCTACTAACTATAACAACTATTGATATTCATTTTGAGACTTACTGATGTTTTGGTGGAATATCCTTAGTTCCTTACCCCTCTTATTGAAATTGGTGAGCTTTGGAAAAGGAAATATCCAGAAACTTCATGGATATTTTTATCATTGCTTGTAAGAG
Source organism: Leonotis leonurus (assembly GCA_026898415.1). Taxonomy (NCBI): domain Eukaryota; kingdom Viridiplantae; phylum Streptophyta; class Magnoliopsida; order Lamiales; family Lamiaceae; genus Leonotis; species Leonotis leonurus. The sequence continues at coordinate 21,437 of JAPKLX010001017.1, forward strand.
TGATCAAATGGCTATAAAAATTCCTTACTGTCATCACTACGTTTTCAATCTGATCTAGCATATTTTGTTATTCAACTATTACACTCGGTCCCTCAAAAATGTTATTAGTTTCCCATACATGTTTATCTTCTTCTGATGAATACACTATTGCAGTATCATAATTCATAACAATTAAAACAGTACACGATATTTGTGAATGATAGGTACCCAAGGGTCATGTGTGGATTCAGGGAGATAATATCTACGCATCAAATGATTCGCGACATATTGGTCCAGTTCCTTATGGGTTGGTTCTCGGAAAAGTTTTTTGCAGAGTAAATCTCTACGGCCTTGTGCTTGATTTAATATCTGTATCAATTATAATGTTCATGATTTGTAACTTTTCCACGAGACTGCTAATTGTCTTCCTATGGGTTTTTACTCTAATCTTCTAATTTTGGTAAATAAGAAAGATGCGCTACATCATTTAAGAGATGACAATAAAAAGTCATTTGTGGGCTTGTTAGATTTTTTATTTTAAAGCATTAAAAGATAAACTAAGAACCATGGTTTCAAAAGACAGTTGTTTGAAGTGCGCTTCGGGAAGCCTCGGATCAAAATCGTATGGCACCACCTCAGGTGGTGTGGTTTGAGGTGCGTGCCTTCAGATCAATCGAGGTGATCGAGGCAGTGTGAGGCAGTAGTCTCATGAGATGCAGTTCAAAACTGATTGTTTTTCCTTTCATTTTCGAGCCTAAAGTATGATGGGATTTGCAAAATTGTGTAAAATACTTATTGGGTTTTGTTCAAGTCGACCCAATTACAGCTAAATTAACCTAGTTAGGGCTAAATTAAACATGGATAACATTGAGCACCCCTCTCTCCCTACCTATCTTGAATTACATCTCCTCCTATCTTCTTTCTCTTATCCAACACAACCTTCCACTCCAGTCCCCTTCCAACTCAGCGGTGGTGGCATGTGCTCTTCTCGGGCTTGACAGTGGCTGTGTGAGCTTCTCTCTGGCGCGGTGTGGAGCCAGCAGTACCGATTATATTTTTTTTGTTCATGCTACCTCAGTAGCTTCAAATTTCATTTTCTTTTATATTTCAGTGCCTTTTTATTTGAGGCCAATTTATTCTATTGGAGATGGCAGTGGTGACTTTTAATGTTTGTGTGTTTTATGATTTTTGGTATACTTTTATGTAATTTTATGATTTACTCCTTCAGTGTACGGCGTTTAGCTATCTAGGACCTTACATCTTTAGATGTCAAGTGGGCTAATCCATAGTGTGTCTGCTGGCTGCAAATTGGTTAGGTAAACAGTGTCATCTGGTCTAAATTAATTCTGTGTTTAACCACTAGCTTGTATCAACTGGCCTCATCTCATGCTTGTCTTCTGCTGGATGTTTTTGGTCTAGGGTGGTAACAAGCCAAACTTTGCATTAGTTAAGCCAATCTGAAACTCAACCTTAAATTTGTAAATTTTATAAATTTTGGTATAAAACCACATTATTTTTAATTATTTATTTATTTTTCATAAGTGTGCTCAGCTTTGGTTATTTTCTAGGTTAACATAATTACTAGTATATGTTTTTGAAATCAAGTATATTTTTGTTTGTTCTTTTCGTTTCCCAAACTCATTTTAATCTTTAGGTTTTCCTAGGGGGTCGTTAAAGCTTTTAAAATTTTTTTGGTCTAGTTCTGGTATTCTTGTAGTCTTAAATTTATTTATTCGTATACTTATGTCTGTTTTATTAAGTAACAGTTACCTTTTAGTAGTTTCTTTGGATATAGTTGGAGTTAGTTTGTTTTTGTAAAGGTTGTTAGTAACTGTACTGTTTACGCTTGGTATAATAATGTTTAGTACTCCCTCCGTCCCATTTGTATTGGCTCCCTTTATCATTTTAATACACTCATTTGAATAAAAAGGGAGCCAATACCAATGGGACGGAGGGAGTATTTACTACTCCAACGGAAGTGTTGATAACTTGATATAGATACCATGAGTTCGGCAACAGTGTGAATGGATTGTCATAACAACAAGTTGTATCAGTATAGGTGTTTTGAGCTATATACACTTCTCTTGTTTGGTTTACAGGTGTGGCCACCTCAAGAATTTGGACCTTTGGGACACTAGAGTATGACACTGCAGACGAAGGGTAAAACTTTCATCTACAACAAATGTGATCTATTCTCGGCTTCAGAATTGCTTTTTCTGTTTCCAAAACCTAACCATTTATCCATCTACATTTACTGCAGGATGATTTTCTATACCTACCATTACCATGGTAGTAAATTGTCTTCTTATGCTTACATTGTTTCATTACTAATCACAGAAACTACAGTTTTACGTTTGAAATACTTTTAAAGCAGATTGAATAATCTTGTTAGTATGTTTCTATGATTCTCAAGCTATACAAACACAGACAAATGTTTCTTCCTCTTTGTTTCATTATATTTTTGGGTGTGCATGCATGTCTTTTATCCGAAAGTTGGGGGTTATAATTTCATCAGTTAAATAAAACCCAATATTGAGATAAAGTATGCTGAAGTTGAGAGATGAGAATGAGGGTTTTCATTCTGTAAAATGTAAAGATTACAAATGAGAAGATAATGATCTATGCTACAAGCTATTCTATTGCTACTACTGTATTTATACACACAGAAGAAAGGGAATATAGAGTTGCTTATTCCACAACCTACACACACCTCTAACTACTCAACAAACTTCCTACTTCCTACTAAACTTCTGCCTAACCACCTCTAACTACTACTGTATTTTATATTATAAAAAGCAAAAAAAATAATAAAATATTTTATGGAATTATAAGATTATAATATTTACAAAAAAATGTACTTAGTATTATTATTTTAAATAGGTCATATTTATTTTTTCTTTAATTTGAAAATGAATAGTTTATTCTATTAGCACTTAATTTAGATGTTATTGCTGGGTCTATGACTCTATGCATTGGTTGGTTATCCAATTTCCTCTTTATGCTTTTGCTTTATTAGTTTTTCTTTTATATTGTAAAACTAATTAAGACACGTTCGAATTAATTATATATTTTATCCATTTCAAGGTAAATGATCATTTTTATTATAATTATCAGTTATTTATTGATTTTTAGGGTAAAAGAGCAATTTTTAATAATATGCATAATCAATTTTATTAAAAATGACTATTTACTGTGATTAATAATAATGTCTTCTGTGATTATTAATTTTATTGATTACCACCGTAATGTCTTTTGTGGGTAAAAATGACTATTACCTTTTCAATAAATTTAAGTGGATATTAATTTTTTGCGCTTCTCTAAATATAATAATATCCTTTTCTAACTTAGATATGTGAACATTAAATTCACATGATTGTAACTTAAACGAAAGCTACTTAGTGCGGCCCCTATATATCGAGGTTAAGCTTTGGGACGTGGAAAGAACTTTCTCCATAAAAAATAGTAGAAATTAATAATGATTTTTCATTAAAAATACATGGTTGCGATTAATTAGCTTTTTAAATATTTAATTAAATTATAATATTCAATAATTAACACAATAAAGATCTAATTATATATTTGCAGTATCGAAAATTTAATGCAAATATAATTATTGGTGACTGCATGATGACTCAATTACTTTAATATATCTATGGATGATATGTTTGATATAAAATATATCCATTCATATTTAATATTTCATGTATTTTGTATGAGAAGATAATTATTTGTTTAAAGTATTTGACAATGATTTTTAATTTTGTACATGTTTTCATCGTTGCTGCACTTTATTGCAGCCAAGGGGCACATCAATGCCGTGAAGGAGTTCCTAAGTGTCGGGGCCGAGGTTAGATTTGTTCTGGAACATGAAAGGAAAGACCGTCTTGCACTTGAACCACAAAAAACACATTTTATAGTAATAGAAAAATTTCATGTTTTTAAATTTTAACGGATTAACAACGGAATTGTTATGAAATTATCGTTCCAATTTTAGTAACAAAAGTAGTGACGGAATTATCTGTCATTAAAATTTAGTAACAGAATTTTTCATTACAATTATGTTACTAAAATTTAAAAAACAATTTTAGAAACGAATATTATGTTGTTAATTTTTTTTAGCAACATCGTTGCTATTCTTTTTTCTAGTGTTGGTGGTGATGAAGGGGAAAATGGCACTGTCTCTACAGAGAAGATGAGTTGTGATTGATTAATTAATTGAATAGGGTTCGATTTATTGATTGAGTTCTTTGTCATGATGGGGATGAATAATGTTGTTGTAATGGACGAAACGACTACCCTGCAATTGGTGGTGGTGAAGGGGAAAGTGGTGGTGTAGGTGGAGAAGATGAGTTATGCTTGAGTGATTGATATAGAATTTCAGTCTATTGATGGAGACATTGTTGTTGGCAGTATGCATCATTTTCCTACGAAAATATGCATTGTAATTTATTTGCATACGCATTATACTTTGCATTAATGAAGTATATATCTCAATTGCATATGTTATATTTTCATTAATATATAAAATATTTTGCATTGTATTTTAAGTAAAATGCACTGCAATTTTTAACACAATCCATTATATATAAATTATATAAGAATGTATTGCATCCAATATATATCGAATATAATGCATCGTTTATAAACTATGATTTGCATGACTAATTTTATACATAATAAATAAGAAAAATTATAATTTGCACTGTGAATTCTCTATAACTTCTCTTGATTTTTCTCCAAATTTTGACTTTTTTTTCTTCTGCCGGTTTTAATTTTGTTAGTTTTCAGTGTGAAATATTAAATTTTGAATTTGGATATCGATCTCATAATTTTCGCATGTTAGAATACAATTTTACACATTTACCCTTTTGCGTTGTTGTTTAAACACTGCAAATGTTTAGCAGATTATTTTTATTAAATAAATACGGAATTAATCACGAATCTTTGGATCAACACAAATCAATCATCCATGTAGGGATGACAATCCGCCCGCGGATACCCGAAACCCGCGGGTATCCGCCCGATTATTCGCGGATTCGGTGGCCATTTCGTACCCGCGGGTACGTTCGTGGTTTAAAAGTGCTACCCGTTTAGTTCGCGGGTACGGAAATGGTTTGACACTATCCGTACCCGTGAAACCCGTGTACCCGCGAAATATACCCGCGAAAATTCCCACGAATTACCCGCGAATTTGGTATTGTTGGATATGAATTGTATGTGGATTTGAAGATGATGTTTTGTGGATTTAAATTTTGAAGATTTGTCGATTTATTGTGAATTTTTCGTATTTTCTAAAATTTTCTATTTCACGGGTCGCGGGTACCACATTTCGCAGGTTCGCGAATAGTTTGCGGGTGACGGGTGGCGGATACCCGATGGGTGGCGGTCGCGGGTATCCGCCAATCCGCAGGTACCCGCGGGTCGCGGGTGTGGTGGAATTCTCGTACCCGCGGCGGGTGGCGGGCGGGCATGTATTTCGCGGGTGCGGAAATGGTTTGGCACTATCCGCGCCCGCCCGACCCGATTGCCATCCCTACATCCATGTTACTTCATATTCTTACATTAAATGACATTTTTACTAGAACTTAATCATATATCATACATTAAAGGGAGAAAATTGAAAATGCCCAATTTTAAAAATGAACATGTACTAAATACCCATTTGAAATGTTTCATACGAAAAATACCCACTTTTTGTATTTCAACGCAATAATTATCCAATTATTTGACTCCACCCACCCTTTACTCCCACCTACCTACACCCCACGCTTTACTCATACTGTGAAACATTGGTACCCACACCCCACCCACACCCCACGCTTTACTCATACTGTGAAACATTGTTACCGCAGCCCCACCTACAGTTTATCTCCCTCACCCAAATTGCTACCGCAGCGGCGCAGCCCCACCCTGAAAAATTGCTATCGCTGCCACACCGTTAGCACCCCACGCCCAAACATCGATGGCAAACTCCGAAGAAGAGATCCCCCGAGAAATTCAGGTAAATACCTTTTCCTTTTCCTTCTGTATATTGTATGTATAGTTACGGTAGTTACGAATTTTTTTTTTTTGCATGTTGCTTGAGGTATTTTGATGTTTTATGTACATAAACTGGTAGATATAAGTCTTGTGAACACACAACATTCAATACCGCAGGGAAAAACGTATCTACCGCACGTGTGTATGACGCGCGGTAGATACGTTCTAGAGTATTTATACGTGCGGTATTCACGTATTGTAGGATAACATAGTCTTATCTTTGCATATATATGTATACCGTGCACAAATATACATCTACCGCGCGGTATTTATACGTGCGGTATTTGCGGTATTTAAGTGTATTTCGGGCGGTATTTATACCGTTGGAGTATACGTATTTTTATCTTTCGAAATATATATATATTGCAGTGTATACCCTAACGTATATATACCTTGGTAAATATTTTACACATTTTACGTATGCAATATTTTTCAAATTTTACGTATTCAATTTATACATATTTTACACATTTTACTTAGCCTAAAATAATAAATATTTTAATTGTGTAGGCATTGGAGCGTCCGTGGTATCGTAGACCCGACTCAGTTCTTCGTACGTCGGTGCCGAATACATATTACAGGATTAATTTATTGGAGGAAATCCGGATCACACTTCTTGAGGTCGGGGGTGATGATTTGCTCGATAGGTTTCGGAATGGGCCTTTTGGACATTTTATAGGGTGGACACCGGGCAGCATTTGTTCTGCAGCACTACACGGCCTAGCCTCTCGTTGCATCTGGTCCCCTACTGGCATTTGGTTCCACATCAACGGGAGAGATGTTGAGTACACGGTACAGGATCACGCGTTGATTACGGGGTTGAGATTTGGGCGCCCTAATTTTGACAGCACTCGTTCCCATGATCCTAGAGGCCTTCAGATTTTCGAGATGGCATGCGGCGGCGGCCATTTATCCGGAGCGGATTTGCTCAGGCGCTTCCGGAAGCACAGTATTCCCCAGGAGGATGATCTTTACGTAGCCGTGGCCCACATACTGATGGCATCGATATTTATCTTCGGGCATGACGCTCAGAAGATAGTCTTCCCGTGGCTGTGGACTCTGGCCTCAGACATGGACTCATTCTACGAGTACCCGTGGGGAGCACATTCGTTCAAGATTCTCCGGCATTATATGAGAAAGATTCCGGACAATGCGAGATATCATTTCTACGGGCCTGCTTGGGCGTTGATGATTTGGGGATTTGAGGTGATTCCCGGGCTGGGGATGACTGCTGGGAGGCTTCGCGATCAGGGATTATATCCGAGATGTCTTCGGTGGAATTTCCGAAAGACTCCAGATATCCAGGACTCTTCAGACATTCGGAGTTTTTATATGGATTTGGAGGTAAGTTGAAAATTTGTTTTAATTCAATATATTATTTTAATTTACTTAATTAATATTTGAATTAATTGAATATCTTTTTATTGTTTTGCAGTGCTATGATATGACGAACATCATTCTGGATGAGGCCGAGCGATCTCTACCTTACGTGAGATCAGTGGAGACACTTGGCACGTTGTCGGTACGGTATGCTCCTCCGACGAACGTTACGGCGAGGACCGGGCACACTTCAGGTGATCAGCCTCGTGTTCGACGTACACGACCACCTGTTACTGTAGAGGAGGTATACGGTGCTCGATCTACTCGGAGTATGAGGCCCGTAGTGGATGATCCGCCTGCCGAGCACACATCTCGCCCTCCTCGACGTCGTACCGGCACGGGGAAGCGTGCACGCGTGCCTAGGACTGATTCTTCTTCGAGTAGCAGCGGAGGGCCTCTGAGACCAGAGCCATTAGAGGCACGTATGCGAGCGGTCGTACGATCTGAGCTGAGTGCACACGAGGCACGTGTGCGGGCAGATCTTCAGGCTTATGAGACGAGGCACAGACAGGAGTTGCAGGCTTCGGAGAGGAGGTATATGTCAGAGATTCGAGCTTCTGAGAGCAGGCTGAAGACGTGGATGCAGGGGATGTTTGATATGATGAGATGCGGCCGATCAGGACGCAGTTCTCCGGTGATAGAGACCCGGAGACGCAGTCCTCCCATTACAGACTCCGCTCGTCCGTCTGGTGCCGCTGACGATGCCGCTCGGCCATCTACTGATGTGGCTGATGATTCTGCTCGGCCATCTACTGATGTGGCTGATGATTCTGCTCGGCCATCTACTGATGTGGGAGGTGATTCTGCTCGGCCATCTACTGACGTGGCTGATGATTCTGGTCGAGCATCTGATGTGAGACAGGTATTTCTACAATTATTTAAATTTTGTTTCACCTTTAGTCTAATAGATTAATATTATTAGCTTTAATTAATAATCTCATTCACCTTTAGTCTAATAGATTA
>JAPKLX010004107.1:0-10337 GCA_026898415.1 Leonotis leonurus
CCCCCCCCATACACCAAACCTTGCTCTTTCGGGACCAACAAGTGGTATCAGAGCTTTGGTTCAAACTGACCATTGTTTTGTTTCACAAGGTTAATACCTGCGTGGTCTACTTGAATAGATCTAGAAAAATTTTTTTTCATCATCTGCATCCTATCTGTCATTATGGAATCATCTGTTATCAGGGCATGCGAAGAATTCTCCATCCAAGGTTATAGAGAGTGGAGTTTCAGAATCAAGATGTGTCTCAAAGCTCATCACTGCTTAATGTGGAAGGTAATTGAGGAAGGACCTCTAGCCATTACTGAAGAAACTACTCGCATTACTGAGACAGGAGCAGTTAAAGAAACTGTACTAAAAGATCCCAGAAAGTACACCTCAGAAGAAAGAAGAGAAGCAAATCTAGATGATTTTGCTAAAGGAGTTATTTCCAGTACTGTAAAAGGAGTCCACCTGGCTAAGATCCAAGATCTTGATACAGCCAAAGAAATGTGGGAAGCCCTGAGAGATCTCAGTCTAGGATCCGAAGCAATGATCGAGAACAAGCTATCCTTAGCATGTAACAAGTTCGATGAATTCAAGATGAAACCTGGAGAAATCATTGAACAAATGAAGAATAGGTTCACTGAAGTGCTACTGGAAGTATCTGCCTTCAAGAAGGATAAGTACACACAGAGAGAGAAGAATCTCAAGATTCTTAGAGCTCTACCACCAAGCTGGGAAATTTATTCAGCCATGCAACCTCTACGTGCTGATTTTAATGATCTATCTGTAGAAGCACTTTTTGATCATATTAGCTGTCCATGAATGTGACATCAGAAGGATTCACGGACCAGATTACTCCTCCAGCAAGAAGAGCGAGAATAGCTCAAAGAAGGAGAAAGAGACTGCCTTCAAAGCGAAGTGCAAAACAGATGAATTAGCATCATCTGCTACACCAGCTGAAGGAGGATATGACAAGCTACTCAAAGAATTCTCAATGATTGCTAAGAGAATGGACAAGATGGAAGTCAGATCAAGAAAGTACCGAAGGTTCTACAAAGATAACAAGAGTAGATACCAGAAGAACAAAGAAGCAGAACGATCTGATGACAAAACAGAAAGTAGAGGAAATGATAAAACCATTAATCCTACTGACTATACGTGTTATGGTTGTGGGAGAACGGGTCATTTTAAAACCGATTGCCCAGACTTATCTAAAAGTCAAAGAGAAGAACTACGAGCTAAGAGAGACAGAAAACTAAAAGCTCAACGTAAGGCCATGATAGCAGAAGAAGAAGATTCCAGCTCAAGTCATCTATCTGATAGTTCAACAGAAGATGATGAAGCATTCTTTGCTAAAGAAGAAGAAGACTGGGATGAATGCTATGCAGGACTAGACAATGGTCTAGATGATGTAGAGGTACAATCCTGCAACTCTAACTCTTCAAATAATACTATTCTGGAACAGGAAATAGTAGATCAAGATGAATACTCTTGGGATGAAGTCAATGACATGTTCAAAAGCTACTCGAGCATCAAGAGATTATTCAAAGAAGTAGTTGAAGAGAATGAAAGGATGAAGAAAACAGAACAGATACTAAGTACTGCTAACACACAGTTCGTTGTTAAAATTGCTGATCTGGAAGAACAGATTAAAGGAAAAGACAATGAAATTCATTCGCTGAACTCTAAGGTCAAAGATCTCATTACAAGAAACAATGTTGCTGAAGAGAAGATCAAGAAAGGAAAAGAAATGATCTACAAGAGTGATGAACGTGCTAAACTGCTAATTAACATGCAGCAGAAGGGTACATCTGGAATAGGATATCCAGGTCATTCAGAGAAATCCTCTAGCACCATGAAATTCGTGCCAGAAAGGAAACAGATTCCAGATCAGGTGATAAACCTCAGAAACAAGAAAGAACAACCACAGAAGATGATGGTAAAACAGACAAGCAATAGACAGTTCCATCAAGTAAAGGAACAACCAGCAGGTTACACAGAAAGAGTTCACAAAAAGGATGTCAACAGGACACTACCTAACCAGAATGTCAACAGAATGCCATCTACAAATAAAGGATTAAAGACGGATGGAATAAAAAGATATCATCCATCTATATATCACTCTGTGTCAAAAGTAGATAATAATGGAAATCTTATTACTTGTTATATTGCTGTCCCCAACCCAAAAATGTTCTGGATTCGAAAGGGAACATTTGCTAATAACCAAGCACCCAAATATTGAAGGGTAGCTAAGTGTATTTAATTGCAGGATCAGAAGACTGCAAGAAGGTACAAAATAGCAAAAGGAGCAATCTGGATAATAGATAGTGGCTGTTCAAAACATATGACGTGTGACAAGAACCTACTATCAGACTATATAGAGAAACCAGGACCTCATGTCACTTTTGGATGTAATTCAAAAGGATATACCAGAGGATATGGAAACTTAAAAGTAGGCAAGACCACCATCACAAACGTATCATACGTTGAAGGACTTAGCCACAATCTTTTCTCTGTAAGTCAGTTTTGTACCAATGGTAATCAGATTGTCTTTAATGCTAACAATTGTTTGGTGAAGAACAAGGAAGGAGATGAGATACTCCTTACCGGGATATTGCAGGATAGACTATATATTGTGCAATGGAATAACCAGATAGAGACCTGTCTGGTCACTAAGACAGTGTCAGAAACTAGCTGGCTATGGCATAAAAGATTAAGCCATCTCAACTTCAAAACAATCAATAAGATTGCACGAGAGAAACTAGTTGAAGGATTGCCAGAACAAGTCTATGACAAAAGCCACATATGTGAAGCATGTCAAGCAGGAAAGCAGACTAGATCATCTTTTTCAAGCAAATTTGTCCAGAGCTCAACCAGAATATTAGAGTTACTACATTTAGACTTATTTGGTCCAGTTAAACCATTAAGCATAAATGGTAGGAAATATACTCTAGTCATCATTGATGATTATTCAAGATTTACTTGGGTAATATTCTTGTATAAGAAGAAAGAAACTCTGGAGAAGTTGCCAAATTTTCTCAACAAGATCACCAAGAAAAAGGAAGTTTCTGTTACCACCATCAGAACAGATCGTGGAACAGAATTCCTAAACCAGAAAGTTGAGGAATACTGCAACCAGATGGGAATCACTCACCAGACATCTGCTGCAAGAACTCCTCAACAGAATGGAGTAGTTGAAAGAAGAAACAGATCATTAAAAGAAGCAGCTCGTACTATGCTCAATGCAACCAGATTGCCAAAGAAATTTTGGGCAGAAGCCATCTATACAGCGTGCTACACCCAGAACAGATCAGTTGTTACCATCAGACATGGGAAGACACCCTACGAGATATTGAACAACAGAAAACCCAGGATTCATTACTTTCGTTCTTTTGGCTGTCTGTGTTACATACACAATAATGGGAAATCTCAGTTGAAAACCTTTGATAGCAAAACTGATCCAGGAATATTCTTAGGATATTTTGACGTTAGCAAAGCTTATAGGGTTTACAACAAGAAGACTCACATTGTGGAAGTAACACCTCATATTGTTTTTGATGAATCTGTTATTAGTGACAGAGACCCAGATGCTGATCAAACACAAGACCAGAACTTAAACCAGAAGGCAATCCAGAACAAGAACCAGAAAGAAAAAGAGATTCTGTTAGAAGATATTCTAATCTGGAATACATCAGAAGAGAATGAAGTTGAAGTTCCAAACAATGCTGAAGCAGTAAGCTTGCAGCAAGGGGGAACAGAACAGACAACACAGATTACACCAGAGAACAATCAGCAAGAAGGAGAAAATAATATTATTGAGCCAGAACGAGATCAACCAGAAGAATCAGGAGATACAAATGGTTGGAATAATGATCAAGAAGAACCAGAAACTGAAAATCCTTTTCAAACCTCTCATCCAGAATTTGAGGACCCAACAAATGAACTAGAACCTGAGATATCATCAGAAGAGGAGATATCTAGCAGAAGGAAATGGATTCAAGAAAATCACCCTTCTGAACAGATTGTTGGGAACCCAACAGATAGAGTGAAAACTAGAAGAATGCATGGAGAAAGTGCACTTCTCAGTTGTTATTTATCACGTGCTGAACCCTCTGACACTTATGAAGCACTTAGAGATGCAGACTGGGTCATAGCTATGCAAGAAGAACTCAATGAGTTCAAGAGAAACCAAGTCTGGTATATGGTAGACAGACCAAAACATCAAGGGGTGATAGGTGTAAAATGGGTATTCAAAAACAAACGAGATGAGAATGGAGAAGTAGTCAGAAACAAGGCTAGACTAGTTGCAAAGGGATACAATCAACAGGAAGGTATCGACTTTGATGAGACCTTTGCACCAGTGGCCAGATTGGAAGCAATTAGGCTATTTTTAGCATATGCTGCATACAAGAAATTCAAAGTATACCAGATGGATGTTAAAAGTGCTTTCCTTAATGGCATACTTGAAGAAGAAGTGTATGTTGAGCAACCACCTGGTTTTGAAGAAGAGAATCCTGACCAGAGAGTATATAGACTAGCTAAAGCTGTCTATGGCTTAAAACAAGCACCCAGAGCGTGGTACGAAACATTGTCAACATTCCTACTGGAATCAGGCTTCAAAAGAGGTTCTGTTGACAAGACATTGTTTGTCATCAAAGTCAAAGAACACATTCTGTTGGTCCAGATTTATGTCGATGACATAATCTTTGGATCTCAATCTCCCTATCTGTGTGACAAATTTGCAGAACTAATGAAGAACAAATACCAAATGTCCATGATGGGAGAGATGAATTTCTTTTTAGGTCTGCAGGTAAAGCAACTACCAGATGGTATCTTTGTTAATCAAGCAAAGTACATCAACGATCTGCTAGTCAAGTTTGGGCTGAAAGACAGCAGAACAGTTAAAATTCCAATGCAAACCAATGGGAAGATAGATCCAGATCCAGAAGGAAAACCAGCAAACATTACACAATATAGAGGAATTATTGGCTCTCTGTTATATCTTACTGCAAGTCGTCCAGATATCACCTATGCAGTTGGAGTATGCGCTAGATATCAAGCCAATCCTAAAGAATCACATATGGAAGCTGCCAAAAAGATACTTAGATATCTTAAAGGAACAGCTAACATTGGTCTCTGGTATCCACAAGATGATAACTTTGAGCTTACAGGCTATTCTGATTCAGATTATGCAGGATGCAAACTGGACAGAAAGTCTACCTCTGGAACGTGTCAATTCCTTGGAAACAAGTTGATATCTTGGTTTTCAAAGAAACAGACATCTGTTGCTACATCAACCACAGAAGCAGAATATATGGCTGCTGGAAGCTGTTGTGCACAGATTCTATGGTTGAAACAACAACTAAGAGATTATGAAATTGAAGTAAAGGAGATACCTATATTTTGTGACAGCTCAAGTGCTATAGCTATAACACAGAATCCAGTACTCCACACAAGATGCAAACATGTCGATGTGAGACATCATTTTATTAGAGATCATGTAGAGAGAAAGCACATCAAGATTGAAAAGATTCATACAGACATCCAACGTGCCGACATCTTAACTAAAGCACTACCAGATGAAAGATTTAAGATGCTGTGTGGAAAACTTGGACTACTCAGTCTGAATGAAGAACACCAGAAAGCTACCAGATAGCTAACACCAGAAAGCTACCAGATAGCTATTACCAGAAGGCTACCAGATAGCCAAGACCAGAAAAGCTACCAGATAGCTAATACCAGAAAGCTACCAGACAGTTAACAACAGAAGGTTACCAGACAGTTGACAACAGAAAGACAACAGAAGATTGACATCAGAAAGTTACCGAAATATTCACAATGCCTAATCTGAAGAAAGTGACACGTGGAATCTATTTCGTAATTACTAAGTCAAAGGGGAATTTTCTACGAATAGGAAGCGTCTTAAGAGATATGACGTCACTCCGTACAATCAACACCCAAGATTACAGTCTGAAAAAGTTACCTTTTTGATCTAGATTTACTAAAATCTTTATCTTAAATGATGATTAGCCCACCTTTGGGAACTGTGATCGAGAAAATCCCTGCGAAAACAGGAAAAAGGAAAGTTGCACCGAAGGAAAAGATTTGCACGCGCTATTCTACAACCCTAGAATCTAGAGCGTACATCACACGCAAGTAAATGCGGCAAAATAAAAGAAAGAAGCGGGAAAATCTAAAAAGGGAAGATATTCAGCCTATTTTTTTACTTATTTACCTCTTTCATCTTCCTTATTCTTTGTTATATATATATGCGATATCATTCTCTAAACTGTTCACCTTCACTTTATCGCACTGAGCACTTCTCAAAATTTCTAAGCACTTAAGATTCTTCCAAACCTTCTGCAAATCGCTTCTCAAAACATCTTTGCGTTTGACTATGGCACCCCAAACTTCACTTTTTCTTCAACACGTAGCTGAGGTTCAGAAGTTTCTCACACCTGAACCGTATGCTGTCCTTGAAACCCATGGTTTTCGAAAGCTTGATGAAATTTTTGCCATGGTTTCACGCTGCAAAGGTTTTCAATTTGTTTAAACTTCTTTTATATCTGCAGTTTATTGCATATTCTGTGACTTCTTGTCCTATGAACTGCTATTATTATTATTTTTGTGCAATACTTATGATTGTTCATATGAACTGATGAATATGTATATACTTGTGCGAATGTTCTTTTGATGTAAGGTTTCTGCAACATTGTCACCTTGCATCCTAAGATGTTTTTGGCAAAACAAGTAGCTTCCTTTTATCTGACATGGCAGAACGACAAACATGGCTTTGAAGCTAATGTTTTGATGCCAATTGGGGACCGAACTAGCAAGACTCCCTACAACGTGATAGAGATGATCAACCAGGCTTATAGGCTGAAGGATGAAGGACTGAGTTTGGATGATATCTCTCCTGCACAATTACAAGAAGCTGTTGAGATCATGATGGTGATTCCTATCTCCTACACTGGAAGAATGTTCCAGAGATCCCTGCTTCAACCTGGATACAAGTTGCTACTGGAGTTGGTACAGAGGATTTTTCTGAATCACAGCGGGACTTATGATCAGGTGACCCCTGAGAAGTTCAGAATCCTCACAGCTGTCGTTCTCAACCTACGAGTCAACTGGAGCAGAATTCTGTTTGAACTAATGGCCAAGGAAGCAAAGTTGGTTACTTATACCAAAGACAGCCGAGGCAGAGGAACTTCGGTGGAAGTTAGGAGGAATTTGCGACACTCCACAAAGATCAGCCTGATGATTGAAAGATTTTTCAAACAGAAAGTCTGGGATGATGCCGAGGAGTACAACATCAATCACTCCATTCCCAAGGACCAACACCAGCTGGAGATGTCATTGGGACTGGCGCCTCAATTTTTCAACAAGATTCCGGACGAAGTGCATAGAGCTGCAGCACTGGAAGTGGGCAGTTCTAACCCTGCATGGGTTCCACCTACTAAAGGTGCTGAGAAGAAGAAGGAGAAAAGCTCCAAGGAGAAGGTGGTAAAAGAAAAGGCAGCCAGAAAGCGAGGCAGTTCTATGGAGACAGAAACTTCTGCCTCCCTGCCAAAACAGAAGAAGAGAAGACTTCAGAAAGCTCAGGAACCATCACCACCACCAGCAGCAACAGCAGAACAATCAGATTTACCAGAACATGACGACACCGAACAACCAGCAACTCCAACAGCAGAGGTTCAACCACAAACAAGTCATCCGGAGAAAGATTTTTCTCCTGCCAGAACAACGACTCCTTCTCCAAACAGAATGGAAAGGATAAGTGAAGATGAAGAAGAAGGAGAGTCGACTGATGAGGAGGAAGTAAGAAAACGCCAGGCAGAAAGCGTTATCAACTTGCTGGAAAATGAGGCAGAACATTCTGTACTCCAAGATTTTCCTAACATTCATAGTCTTCCAGAGAGCTTGGGAGCAGCAAAACGTATTAAATTTTACTTGCTAGTCAAGGACAGCGAGTACTATATTTTTGATGCATTGCTCCAGCTCAAATCTATTGATGAGTTAAAGAAGGAAGAAGCAACGCTGCTGAGTCTCTTTCAAGTCTCCTCTGTTCAAGATATTCGAGCAGAATACAAACAACTCATCTCTGGCCTCATGCAACAAGAGGCAGAGAGTTTGAAGATTGATCTGCCACCAACACAAACTGAAGTCCAGATGGATGAACCAGCACCACCAACACAGACATCTCAACCAGCGCAGGAAGCAGCGCAGTCCAAGAAGCCTACCCAGCAAACGCCAATCATCGACCTTGACTCAGGTGATGATGAACCAGTTGGCCAGCACATTGGCGGGGAGCCCAGCGATGAAATCTACACACATGGTGCTGCACAGAAGCTGAAGAAACACGTTAACTTCTATACCATGGAAGAACTTTTGGAACGAGAGCCCAACACATTCAACAATTATCAACTCGACAATCTCATCACTCTGCGAGTTGAAGACCACATGACTGATGTGTGCAATTCGATTCAAGAAAAAGCAACACAGATACTCACCGACTTCAATCAACATCAGAAAGAGTATGTTAATGACATGGATGAAGACATCAGAAGAAAACTCCGCACAGTCAGGAAGGAGCTTAACAAGAAAATTGATGATGATAGAGTGGCAAACGAAGCAGGACAAGCTAAAATCAACCTTCGCCTGACTGGCATAGAAGGAAAAGCAGAAAAGGCCACTGAATTAATCGCTGATCTTCTGGCCAAACAAAAAGAAACCATTGATGCTGCTGTTACACAGAAAGGCATTCAACTTGCTGCTCAACTAAAGGAAAACACTGACTTGTCCATCCACTCCCAACTAGCTCATTTTGAAAATGAGAAATTTGTGGAGTTGATGCGGAAACACCAGGTCAATGTCTTAAATGAACTTCTCTACCCCAACCCTGAAGAGCACGAGCAGCAAGTCACTCGCATCACTGTTGTTGAAGAGCTACAAGAGACTTATGACAAAACCTTGTCAACAATGAACAGCAGGCTTGAGAAGAAATTGGATGCCTCTGACCAAACGATTAACTTACTGCTTGGTTTCAAGGCAGAGGCTGAGGACAAGATGGAGAAGCTGACTGACGAGCTAGCTTCAATGCGCACCCTCCTGGCTACCCTCTTTGATGATGTCAAAAAGGGGGAAACATCAGCCAGCAAGGGAGGCAAAGGAGCCAGCAAGGGAGGCAAAGGAGCCATAAGCAGCCAAAGCATACCAGAAACACCAGTGGCTGGTCCAGAAGCAACGGATGCTGGAACAGAAACACCAGCAGCCCAACCTAGACCAATCACACCTCCAAGACCTGATCCAACCCTACTGGGATCAGAACAGGTTCAACCTGCGCCTACACTTCAGAAACCAGACAGAGGCAAGAAGCCTATAGATGAAGGGGACCAGATAGCAGAGTTGCTACTTTTTGGAGTGAGCATGGATCAAGCCTGTGATCCAGTGTTCAGAGCGCAGTTCTACAAAGAACAGGCAGAGAGGGAGAGAAAACTGGCTGCCCAGGAGGCTAAAGACAAATCCTTTCAAACTCCCTTTTCCTCATCTTCATTTGCTGAACGCTCACAGCAACAATCATCTGCTTCGACCACCCAGTCCAAGAAGAAGAAGAAGAAACCCTTCTCCTGGAACCTGTCATTACAGAAACAGACGCCCAAAGATACATGGGTTCCAGAGGAAGATCAGATTGACTGGGAGAAAGTAAAGCAAGGCTTTATTTTGAATAGATATTTTTTGAAGGAGCCTACATACTCTGAAGCAACTCCAGATGAGGATTTCAACAGATACCTTGAAAACCTCAGAGATCAAGAACTTATACAGAGAATCAGAACAGCTGCAGCAGATGCCAAAATCCAGCTGAAGGCACCAGAAAAGGAATTCATGATCTGCCCAACAATTCCAGGCAGCAATCTTCCAGACAAGACATACATTCTGAACTACATCAATCAACTGGCAAAGATCAAAGGCTATAAAATCGACAACCATGACCCAAACTATGCCAGGGTGAGAGATGGCATCTATGAGAGCATCCAGCTGATATCCGACGCACAAAGAGAAAAGATGAAGAAGGGCGGAGCAGCTAGATGGTTCTCTTAGATAGTTAATTCTTATCTTTTGCCTTTGCTTTATCTTTTCTGCTAACTCCTGTACTCATCAAATTCATATATCAATGAATATGGAGTTTTTGTGTTATTATTGTTTACTGTTATTTAACTTAAATAACAAATAACCTATCTGTCCAGAACATGATACAAGTTACATAGTTTTCACTAAGTGTGGTTTTGACATCATCAAAAAGGGGGAAATTGTTGGGAACCCCATAAAATATTCTGAGTTTTTGATGATGCTCTTAC
>JAPKLX010000903.1:0-35209 GCA_026898415.1 Leonotis leonurus
TTTATGTCAAACCGAATCATGTGCATATGTGTGTGTGCTTAACATAAATATACAATTTTGATTATTAAAAGTATAGTGATTATGAAACTTTGCATTTATATACTCCCTCCGTCCCAGTATTGTTGGCCCCATTTTGACCAAACCTGTGAGTATTTTATTGATTTTTGGGGCCAAAATAGTGGAACAGGTGACAAATATTTATTTTATAAGAAACGAAAAATCATATTTTAGGTAATACCATATATTTATTGGAACCTTAAAGATAAAAGAGCAGTGCAAATAACTAGAGAATTCAAACAACATTTTTAAAATTTTGATTTTCAAACTGTCACGAAATTATGTTTTTAAATATAAATTTGGTTTCGTAGAAATTTTACATTTTCTTGCAATAAAATAAATTTTATGGAAGTGTATGATTTTTAAAAATATATAATAAGCATAAACATTCTTAGGGCACATAACATAACATAATTAATTACCTTACATATATTTCTTAAAATATTTCGAAAATAAGTACTCAGGTTGATAACAAAACAATTATTTGAAATTAACAATATGTTAGATATATAATTATTATGCAATATGTTAATGTATACTTACAATCAAGAGGATCAAACATGGTTGCAAAGATAAGGGAGAAGACGATTAAAGCAACAACCTTGTAAGAAGCCATTAATTAAAATCAAGAGAGACTTATTATTATTTATGTGCTAAGACTCTTGGTACTTATAGGACTATTTCTATATGTATTAAATTAATGCACAATTAATATTATGCTTAGTGTTTGATTTCGTAACCGCACTGATATTAAATGTAGTAACAACGATATTAAATGAAAGATAAAAGAGTTCTTGAATAACATATACCTTCATGTCTTGTAAATGGCTCGTTTACTATAAAGGATGGAAAAAGACTAAATTAAATCAGGATATCTTTTATTATATACAATATCAAACAATGGGTTGCTTTGACGGTATTAATATATATATATATAATATATAATATTATGTAGTTGGAATGATTAAATCATCTAAATATTTTCATATCTCGCAATTTTATATCTTGTTTTATATGTTGATTCAAATCATGTATGAGGGTTTGATGGAAAGAGTACAACCTTATGAATCTGATAAACCGCAAGCAAATAAGTGGGAAAATAATAAAGTCTCTTTGAACAAGATTTACATACCAATTATTATGGTAACTAGACAAAGTCTCAAAAGTGAATAAAACAAATAATGAAAGAATTAAAATCATGAACCAACAACAAAGAGCTTATCCAAATGCTTCTGTATTACAGCAAAGAACATCTTTATTTCCAACAAGAGTTTTAGTGTTCATTTTGAAGACCCAAATAGATAGGGATCGAACAAATAAAGAATAAATATGTCGCCTGTTAAAATAGAAGATTCAAGATGTTGCTGGAATACTCTTGGAAGAATCCAGCTCTTAGTTTTGTTTGTTAAGAAGTTGTTATAACAACTTTACATTAGCTCTTCTGTACTGTGTATATATACCCATGCATAGCATACTAGCATGGTTTACGCAATGCAATACAACACATTTCACACTCAGATATCACATAAAGTCATGAGTTGTTACTCTCTTCTCATACTTTCTTCTTCATCTGCTCTCATGCATGCTCTTCTTCTCACATCCATCTCTGATATTTTAATATAGCAGAGCCTACACATTCAATGATGGGCCGCTACACAATATCGTTGTCAACACATAGTGTTGGGTTGTCCACGCTGCGCGTGGGGGGCGTGTTAAAATTGTACCACATTGGTGAGGGATGGTTTCTAGATTGGTGGGACATCCATCCCCTTAACAAGGTCTTTTTAAGGGAAAATGAGTCCAATATCCATTTCTAATATCTTCACCCCAGTGACAAGCCCGGTGCCATACTTGTCACTCAACAGCTAATTAACCGATTTGAATTACATCACTTGGTCGCGATCTATGACCACTGCTTTGATTGCGACAAACAAAATCAGTTTTATTAATGGTACTCTATCCGAGCCAATGGAAGGAGATGGAAATTATGGTGCATGGTTCAGATGTAACAGGATGGTAATGTCTTGATTGAGGAATGCTGTTGCACCTAGTATTACTTCCAGTTTGATGTATCTGGACGAGGCAGAAGCCATATGGAAGGACCTACAGGAGAGGTTCTCGCAAGGCGATTTATTTGCACGGATTAGGGTGGGTAAAATTCGGACCGAACTCAGAACCGGTCAAAACCCATTCATTTTAAAGTTATGGTTTTGGTTTTGGTTCCGGTTCCATACCCATTCAAACTCGGTCGTGGTCGATCCAGACCTGACCAGACCCACTAGGTACGGTTCCGATTCTAATCCGGTCCGAACCAATCATTTTTTTCGGTTTTTTTATTTTAAATTTATTTTATTTTAACAAAATAATATTTAATAATATCTCGTATTTCTTGGGATCGGTATTAGGATTGAACTTGTAATAAATTACGCGACATGAAATTCGTGATTTACGAAATTAATTTGAAGTTCAACTTCAATTATAAAATTATATTAAATTTATATTTTAAAATTAAATTTAATTTAATTTCAATTATAAATTTAAAAAAATCACATACTATACATGTAAAATCACTTACCCAAAATACCCATGGGTGATACAGACCTAAAAATACCCATGGGTATTCTCCCGGCCCAGAACCATGGTAATTTAATTAACGGTCTAGGTCCGAGTCCGGGTTTGGATCCGATATTTAACGGTCTGGTAACTAATTTAACAATTTTGGTTCGGGTTTTACCCACCCATTGACAAGCCTAGATATCTTGAGAATGTTAAGCTCCCAGTTCAGCCACCACATCTAGAATCACTTCGAAGTCATGAAAACCAGATGAAAAGGTCAAAGTTGGGAAATGCAGAGGCTCTATCTTCAGCTTCATGCTTTCGATTGTTCCTTTAAGAAAATTTCCTTTGTTATACAACGAAGCGGACTCGAACTTCACTAGTATGAATTGCTGCAAAAGTTGAACAATTCTTAATCTTTCTACAACCTACCATGCAGAGATAACCTGTCTCAGAATCATACATTCCTTCACCTATGATCACCATTTGTCTAAAAGAAGTTCTGTACAATCTCATACTGCATTCCCAAAATGTTCAGCAAGATTCAAGATTCGACACCCAAAACCGAACAAATGATTAGTCTCATCATGCCATGATGCCTCTACAATTAAAGTCCAATCAACCCTAAAAGTTTTGTTTTGTTGTAATCTGTGGCCAGAAAGCCTCCAGCAAGAATGTGATGGCGTCTTGATCTCTAGTGTTTTGGTAATAAGATCCTTCGTATCCCGGAATTCGATAGAATGATAATGCATATAGTATAAACAGTGAAGCCTCGACCTTGTAGATGTCATCGGCTGTTGGGGTGGGGAGTCTAAATAAGAAATATTTTAGCCCCACTTTATTAGCCCAGTTTTAATCTTAATGGGCTTTAGGGTTATGGTTATATTGCTACTTATAAGTAGCGTCTCCTCTTTGTAACCTAGTATCCAAAAATCATATAGTGAAAAACCCTGGCTTGGTATTGGCCCCAGACGTAGTCGCAAGATGAACTAGGTAAAAAAATTCGTGTGTTCTTTACTGTTCGTGATTGTTTGTGTGAAGTTATTCTAAACAACTGGTATCAGAGCCTTTGGATTCTGAGGGAGCAATCACGATGAACGACAAGAAGGTTTCAATCAGACAGTTCAATGGATCCAATTTCGAATTCTGGAGGATGCAGATCGAGGATTACCTCTACGGGAAAGATCTGTATCTACCCTTGGAGGAGGAGTCGAAGCCCGAAAAGATGGATCAGAAGGAGTGGAACCTATTGAACAGAAAGACAATGCGTGCGATACATCAGATGCTGTCTATGAACGTTTCCTACGACACAACTAAAGCGAAGTCCGCAAAGGAGATGCTGGAGATCTTGGAGCAGATGTATCAGAAGCCCACAACACCTAAACGAGTTCAACGTGATCATCGGGCAGTTGAGCTCAGTTGAGATCGATTTCACAGATGATGTACTTGTTTTAGTTTTATTATCTTCTCTACCAGATAGTTGGGCTGCAACAGTAACAGCAGTTAGCGCTTCGTCCGCGAAGTCTAAGCTGAAGCTTGACGAAGTAAGGGATGTGATGATCAGTGTGGAAGTTCGCAGAAAAGGATCAGAATTAAACACAGAGGAAATGGGCAGATCAAAATCCATAGGAAAGAGTCAATCCAAGAAAGATAAGGACTCGATCCAGTGCTGAAATTGTGAGGAGTTTGATCACTATAAGAATCAGTGTACAGCACCCAAGAAAAACAAGAAGGGACATAACGAGAAGAAGACAACAAACGTGGAGGATATTGGAGATGCATTGGTCTTAAGCGTCAGTAGTCCGTTGGAGTCATGTGTGTTAGATTCTGGAGCGTCGTTCCATTCATTCAGCAATGCTGAAAAAATAAAGAACTATGTGTCTGGCAAATTCGGACAAGTTTACCTTGCAGATGATGAACCCTTGAATATCGTGGGAAAGGGAGATGTCCAGATAGCCACACCAAACGGATCGATGTTGAAGCTAAATGGTGTGAGGCACATACCGGGATTGAAGAGGAGCATGCTTTCAATCGGCTAGCTTGATGTTGAGGGATACTTAGTAACATTCGGCTGCAGCAATTGGAAGATTAACAGAGGAGTTATGATTGTGGCTCGAGGGAAGAAGGATGGCACATTGTACACAACAACTAACTCCAAATATTGCATTGACCTTGCAGGAGCAACAACCAATTAATTTGTGGCACTGTCGTCTAGGCCACATGAGCGAGAAAGGAATGAAGGTGATGTGTTCAAAATGGAGGCTGCCTGGGTTGAAATCTGTTGATATTGGCTTGGGTGATGGCTGTATTTTCGGAAATCAGAGAAGAGTTAGTTTCTCGAGAGGTGGCAGAACCTTGAAGGCAGAGAAGTTGGAGCTGGTGCATAGTGATATTTGGGGACCAGCGCCTGTAAAATCCATTGGTGGTTCGGAGTACTACATGACCTTCATCGATGATTGTAGTAGAAATGTATGGGTTTATTTTCTGAAAAATAAATCTGATGTTTATGATGCTTTCAGGAAGTGGAAAGCCCTTGTAGAGAATGAAATAGGGCTGAGAATGAGATTCTCATGGAGAAGACCGTGAGAGACTAAATGGAGTGGATTGCCTAAGACGTTTTGGGCAGATGCAGTAAACACAATAACATACCTAATCAATAGAGGTCCATCAGTTCCATTGGAGAATCGAATACCTGAGGAAGAATGGATGGGAAAAGAGGTAAAATTATCTCATCTGCGTGTATTTGGGTGTGTTTCTTATGCTCATGTTAGATCTGTTAAAAGAAGTAAGTTGGATGTCAAATCTGTTAAGTGCAAGTTCATTGGTTAGGGTGGCGATGAGTTCGGCTATAGGCTTTGGGATGAGAATAACCGGAAGATTATTTGCAGTAGGTATGTAATTTTCAATGAACAGGTTATGTTCAAGGACAAATTAGAGGCATCAGATTCTGATAAGTTTGAAGCCCAAGAGGTCGAGTTAGACATCTTAAACTCGAGTGAGAGCAATGAGAGTCAGAATGAGGAAGATGAGAAGAAAGAGGTTCTCGCTGAATAACTGAGGACCCACCCCACCACCAGATATTCTACAGCATTGACCAGCTAGAGAGTGACGTGCACCTAATAGGTATTCGCCCTCTAACTACTACTTGATACTTAGTGATGGTAGGGGAGCCCGAATGTTATGCAGAGGCAGAGCACGGAGAGGATAGAAAAAAATGGAGAGTTGCTATTGACGATGAGTTAGCATCTCTGATGTTAAATGGCACTTGGGAACTTATTGATCTCCCAAAGGGCAAGAAGGCTTTGCACTGCAAGTGGGTTTACCGAATAAAGATTGAAGCTGGTGGTAGCAGATGCTACAAAGCCCAACTGATTGTCAAAGGGTTTGAGCAACGATACAGTATTAATTATACTGATTTTTTACTCCTGTTGTTAAATTGACCACTATTCGAATGGTGTTGAGTATGGTAGCTGCAAAAAAAACCTTGTTGTTACATCAGATGAATTTGAAAACGGCGTTCCTTCATGTCGCCCATCTCCTATATATGTATTGGACGTAACATGAAACGACATCGATAGAGTGTACGGTACGCGGAAAGGGAGTGCATCGAAGGCATATTTGTTAAATGTTGTATAATTTATATAATATAGTAAATCATACAACTTAAAGTTGGAAACTACTTGAATGGATGTTAGATAAAACTCGATTTGGTACTGGTTATATGCATCTTCAAATACATTGTATTTGGTTAGGTGGACTTCTCAAATAAATAATGCCGAGAATTATTTTAGTTACTTGGCCTTCACTTTCCATATCAATTAGTACAAACTAAGTTCCCCACTAAATTCTTTATTTTACTTTTACTGAAAACCTCTTCATTCTATTTGTCATGACATTCATTTTTTTTACTCATATTTACAATATGTTTCCTGATCATGCTAATTTTTTCGCTATTGCAGAAAATTAATTTTTAAAATGTTTTAAATTTTTTTAATGCTTATAAGACACACCCTCTAGTCTGTTTGTATTAACTCATTTTTTATTCACTTTTTATTCAATTGAGTGAATTATAATAATAATATAAGTAAATTTAAAAAGATCAGAAGAAGTATTATTTATCTATGAAATTAATAGTAGAAAATTGTAATCTTACATAACTGTAACCTACAAATGTAATTATATTGCAATTGAGATATTTTCTGATAATTAATTGCCAGCACATTTCATTATGTCGTTTTTAACTCTTTCTAAAGATGATGCCGAGAATAGTTTGGCTAACTTTCTATTTCTTTAAAAAAGATAGAATGTTGCAAAAGTTCGATAAAAATTTATCAAACCAATTAAGAAAATTTCTGAAAATGTTGAAGCTCACTTTTTAAAATTTACTGCATTATTGCTTCGTCTTATTCTCGCAGTTTTTTATAATTGTAATAATTTGTAAATAAGCTTGATCCTTCAACTTTATATGGTAAAATACACACACCAGCAAATATTTTGGCTACTTATATTCGAATGAAAACTAGAAAAAAAAGTACAATCCTCTTTTATTGCATGGTGTCATTCCTAGGAATGATAATTAGGTATCATGGATACACTCATACACACAATAACTATTCATATTCATATCATATTCAATAGGATAGACAATACTCACTATCCATTATAAAAATTACTCAAATTCGCTACTAGACACGTACTCGCCACCCACCACCTCATTAATTGGGTACTCATCTGGGTACTCATCAATCTGACACCTACATGTATCAATTACCCGTAAAACATTTAATTTTAATATTTAAAGAGATTAGATATGAGATTATTGAAAAAATAGAAAAAATATATATGGTTAATATTAGGTGGTAAATGAATATGTTACGGGTATCTTGTAGATATTCTTTTTATATATTTCACGAGTATTTTATGGGTGTTTAGCGCATAACTTTTACGTATAGATAGTAAGAGCATCCCCAATGGGGGCTCTCAAATTAGGGGCTCGGTGGTATTCCGTAAATAAATGAAACTTTTTTGGGTGGGTCCACGAATTTTAGAGAGGTTGTGTTGGTAGATAGCAGTGGGAGGCTCTCACGCACGTACTTCGGAGGCTCTCTATTTTAATTTTATAATGATTGAATTTGAAAAAAATGATATTAATTTAAATTTGTAATATAAAATAAATAAATAAATACGAAAAAAATTAAATATTTAATTTTTGATTAATATTTTCATTTATTTAATTTAATAACATTAAAATTAAAATAACAAATTTTAGAAATTAAAATTTCATTAATTTTAATTTCAAATATAAAATACAAGAAATTAAAATACGAGAATTTGAAATACGAGAATTGAAAACATATGGAATTAAAATACAAGAAAAGAAACGAAAAACACACTTAATCTAAGTCCCCGAATCGTGCGTAGATTTCTTCGATTAAATCATACTCGAGCATCTCGTGAGCACGCCTATCTCGGAGGTTGGGCGAACGCTCCATGTAGTCCTTGAATTTATCGTTGACACTGCGAGTAGCTTCATCGGGTGGAAGTGGAGGAGGAGCTTGCTTCGGTCTCCAGTGCCCAACTAGTCACATATGGACATTCGTCTTCAATAATCATGTTATGCAAAATAATGCAAGTATACATGATGTCGGATAAATGCTCACGAAACCAAAGGCGTGGTCGAACCTTTAATGATTGTCCATCGAGATTGGAGTACTTCAAATGCTCGTTGGACGTCCTTGCGTGTTGCTTCTTATATAACCTTGAAACGAGACCGTTTCTCGTCGGTTGGTGTCGGCATTAATTTGACGAAAGTTGGCCAACATGGGTAAGCGTCGTCGGCTAAATAATAGCCCATGTTGTATTGTTTGTTGTTGGCCATGAACGTCACACGAGGCACTTTCCCATTGAGCACGTCCTTGAACACCGTAGACTAGTTGAGCACGCAAATGTCGTTCGCCGATCCGGCGACGCCGAAGAAAGCATGTCATATCCATAGATCTTGGGACGCGACCACTTCGAGCATGATAGTTGGGTGGCCTTTGTCTTGACGTGTATAAGCCCCGCGCCACGCCATCGGACAATTTTTCCACGCATAATGCATGCAATCAATGCTACCGAGCATGCCGGGGAAGCCGTGCTTCTCTTCGTGAAGCTATATTAGGCGTTGGATATCTTGTTGATTGGGCCGTCTCAAATATTGAGACCCAAAAGCCTCAATAACAGCATTACAAAAAAGTTTGAGGTATTCGATGCCCGTTAACTCGGTGACTCGGAGATACTCGTCGTATTGATCGGCAACACCTCCATTTGCAAGTTTTCGGATTGCAACCATGCATGTTTGTAGTGGCGTGAATCCTTGACGGCCCGTAACATCCGTACGTTGTCGGAAGTATTCTTCACGATTCTCCAATGTCGTGAAGATGCGGAGAAAGAGGAATGTTAGATTTTGAGAGAAGTAGTCGTTGTATAGACGTGCGGAGGTCTCCTCTCGATCCCTCTTGATAAAGGCTTTCTTTTTTTTTTGGACGTTGGGAGTTGGATGTGCCGAGTGATGCTAGATATTGATGACCCGCCTCCATAAAATTATTTGCGAGTTACAAAAATTGAGCATTAATTTCATCGTCGGAATCGGAAGAAGAAGACATTTTGAGAGAAATATGAGAGATAGTATAGATATAAAAGTAGATGAAGGTGTATGAATAATAAAATAAAGTGTGGTATTTATAGATGTAGATAATTTAAATAATTAAAAATTAAAAAATATAATTTAAATAAAAAACAAAAACAAAAATGAAAAATAGGATGGGGACTTGGGAGTCCCCCACCCACAGCGGCATTTTCTCCCGGCCTCCCCAGCCCAGCGCCCGACCTCACACCCCTCAGCCCGGCTGCCCGATCCTACATGCTGCAGCGGCGGCCTCACAGCCCTAACCTCCCGCGGCCCCTGCCTGATGCTGCCCGGAGCCCCCCGCGCCGCTGCGGGTGCTCTAATTATTATCCAATGTCCGTGAATTCGATGAATATACCCTATCTAAATAAATCTAATAATATGTGATGTGACGCATCCCATAATATTTTCGTACGCAATACAGTCCATTCAAATTTTACTATAAATAAATTCAAATTAAATAGATGTCAAGAAATAATGATGGGTTACATTTCAATTTTCAAAGGTGCTAAAATAAGTAACCTTTAAATTTGTCATATTTTTTTATGCTATTATATTTTATCGTGTCTAATTGAAATTAAAATTAATTTATGTACTATTACAAAAACTAGAAATCTAGATGGAAAAGTAAATATCCAGCCAAAAAAGTTGTCATTCTATCCATGAAACGATTTTGTCTTTTAATTAATAAATAGTTAATTACTATTTTTGATAAAAATAAGTATTCTCTCATTTAATGATTTAAAATGATTCGAATTTGAAAATTATTTTCTTCGGACATTAACATCATACCTTAATATAGAAACAATTTAGTAAGTTTTAATGAAATAGTATGAAGTATAGATTAGATCTGCCCATGGTCACATGTTGTGACAAAAAATTTACTTCGTTAGTTTAGCGAAAGATATTCATACTTGAGTTTGATATGAACTTTAATAAAATAGTTGAATGTGTTGTGAGTGAACTAAGAGTCGTGTATTATTTATTAATATAAGTATTGTAAGTAAAAGAAAAATTATTGATTAATGAATCAATGTATTAAATATGTTGCTGGTAGAATGAGGGTTCTATATTATTTATAATTAAATATGTATTGAGTGTGATGAAAAAAATTAGTTAGTAATGAGTCCAACAAAGTGAGTTATAGTTGACAAAAAAGAAAGAGTAGGTACATTATTTTTATGAACGGACAAAAATGAAAAAGCGTGAATATTTATTTGTGGACGAAAGAGATATTATTAAGAGGTAAAATATAAAATAGTCAAATGAGGTAGTAAAAGATAAATAATAGTCATCAACATAACATTATTTAAATTATAGTCATTTTTATTGTAAATTATCATAAATACCCTTATATATTTAACCAATGATTTTTTCATTTTTTTAACATTTTGAATATGAATCCGCTTGTTAGGTATGATTCATACCCTTCATACATATGTAGTAATATTCATACAATTCACGTATAAATGGTATGAATCACAAAAATCATATCATTCATACACAATTATTAAATATTATTTGTTTGGATTTTTTTGTTGGTGTAGTTTGATTTTATATTTTTGATACTTTATTGTTGTTAGTGTGGTGTTGATTATGGCTTCAATTTTTTTTTAAATAAATTTTAATGGTGGTAAAATTTCTTTAACCGACAAAATTTTCATTTTTTTTTTTATCATTTTGAGTATGAATGTCGAATGCTAGGTATGATTCATACTCTTCATACCTATATAGTATTATTTATTCAAATCACGTATGAATGATATGAATCATTAAAATCATACCATTCATACTTATATGCGGGGATACGTCAGAGGAGTAATTAAAAGGGTATTTTTGTCCCAAAAATTAAACATGGCTAGAATTTATATAGTATTATATTGGTGGTTAGTATTTATCTTTCACTATCTTGTATGGCTATTCTCTATAATTAACTCTATTATTAAATCACTGAGAGAGATAAGTCTTACTAGTTCTCATTTGATAATGAATCAAATGAGAACTAATCCTTATATAGGAATTAAAACTCAATTTGGACCATTGGCTTATCGCGTTCACAGAAATGGTGCAGTTGCTCGCGAATGAGCAAGTGTAATTCTGCTTTTACCCCCCTTACCAGTTCTTCCGTGTTGATCTTTTAATAATCTATGGTTCATATTAATTGTGCATCAAATTTATGCATATAATGCATTGGAATTATGATGCATTGATTAATGAATAAAAATGAATTATGATGTTATGTATTAAAAATACTACGTGTAATGCATCAAAATAATAAGTAACAAAATTAATTTCATACGTGTAATGCATCAAAATAATAAGTAACAAAATTAATTTCATACGACGTGTTATGTCTTAGTTCTTATATAAGACTCGATTCTCATCAAATTCCACACACACACATATATATTAAAGGGATCAAACAAAATTAATTTCATACGTGTTGACTAAAATTAAATATGACACTTATAGTTTGTTAAAATTGATGGTTTAGATTATGATAAATTAAAATATTAAGGATATCTTAATATTTATCAAATATTTATAACTTTTAAATAATTTAAATATAATTTTATATAGTTATTTCTTAGTTTATTACGCATACATAAATGTCAAAAAATAATTATTAGTTAATTATTATTTTTTATTGCTTAAATGAGAGAATAATTAATACTTAAATATTTGAAACAAAATACAAAATAGCCAAATAAAATAGTGAAAAATAAGTGAATAAATGGTAGCCACCAACATAACATTATATAAATTATAGTCATTTTTATCGTAAATTGTCAAATACTCTTATAAATTAACTTACAGATTTTTTATTTTTAACAATTTGAGTATGAATCTCGCTTGCTAGGTATGATTCATACTCTTTATACATATGTAGTCAAATTTATACAATTCATGTATGAATGGTATGAATTACTAAAATCATACCATTCATCACAATATCTAAATATTAATTGTTTGAATTTTTTTGTCGACGTGGTTTGATTTTTGATTTTGATAATTTGTTGTTGTTAGTGGTGTGGTTTCATTTTGGTTGTGAAATAAATTTTGATGGTGACAGTGGTGGTGGTGGAATTTCTTTAATCGACGAATTTTTTGTTTTTTAGCCTTTTGAGTATGAATCTCGCTTGCTAAGTATAATTCATACCCTTCATGCATGTATAGTATTATTCATACACATCATGGTATGAATGATATGAATCATTAAAATCATATCCTTCATACATATAATGCGGGGATAGGTCGGGAATATTTAAAAGGGTACTTTTGTCCCAAAAATTAAAAAATGGCTAGAATTTATATACTAATATGTTGGTGGTTAGTATTTATCTTTCACAATCTTGTATGGCTATTATCTATAATTAACTCTAAATATTTTTTCTAATTTCTTGTAGTGTACTTTATTAATATTAAAAATTAAATAGAGAGAAATAATAAATATTAATTATGTGCTTATGAGACAAAAATAGATATACTATTTGAAAATGATTTATATTGATAAAAATCATATTTAACCATCACCAAAATTGTATGGCAATCACCAACCTACAAAATTTCAAAATCAATGGTTCGTATCTAGTTCTAGCTAACACTTACTAACTAATTCTAATATAACCACCCCACACACACATATATGTATATGTATGTGTAAGAGATAATTATATTGAAAATAGATCTTCAGTATTAATCAAAAATAAATATGAATCAACTATATTTTTTATCAATTAATAAAATTAATTTAAAGGAGGCCAACGGCACAGCGGACCCCACGGACTCACCGAGTTAGTGGTCGCTGACCCTTAAGCGGCCGCTGACTTCTCGACGTCTATAAAAAGGGCGATGCGATTCCTCATTCGAGACTACCATTGTACGCACTTATATTTTGAGTACTTCTCAATTCTTCGTTCTAGAGTTGAGATTTATAGGTTTTTAGCTTAGTCTTTTCATAGAGTTCGGGTTTAGTTAGCGTTTCAATTACGAAGGATAGCCGATACAACATTCAAGTTCGTTGCTTTGATTTCCTTTCATCTTGTGGATTTCTATTCAAGTTATTAAATTATGTTTGCTTCCGATTCCAACTCCGGGTACGATTATTTATTTGTTTATGCTTTCGTATTCCTTATTCATTTATTTTCTTTACATTCTTAGCAATTTCGAATTACAAGTTACTTTTTTTTTCATATTTCTTTCGTAATGATTTCAATCAATTTCTTTTTTAGATTGAAATCAATTGTCTGCTCTAATTCGTAATTTGTTTTTATTTCAACGTTCTTTTATATTGATTTTTTTTTTAGTCTTTTAGATCGAGATTAATTGCTTCCTTTAAGTTTTATATTTTTCAATTATGTTTGCATTTATTATTCATAGTTTAGAATTTATCTATTATTCCAATTTATGTTTTCCGCCTAGTTTTAAAAACTTCAAACAATCCTTTAATCGCTTTACTGTTGAACAAATAATTAAGTTGTCCTGTTAAGTCTTCCTTGAAAATACAACTTGGGTTGACCTATCATTGCTAGACGACCTCGTTAGATTGCGAGCGACTCGAAACAATTTTAGTCAAAACAGAAGACATGTTAGTTTTTAATGTACAAATGTGCTATATAAGTAAATGTTGGTCCCCAATACGAGTAATATGGTGTATGGGAGAGGGGAATACACCCGTTTCAAAGATTTTTAAATTAAAACCAAGTTTAGTGAAACACTAAATCCAAGAGGAGGTGGTTTTCAGATTCAAATGATATACGTACATAGAAATCCTTGAATCTACAATGAATGTTGTACTGATAAACTAATATCTCAATTGAAGTGTGGAAGTTGTTGGAGAAAGGTTAACTCGTTTTATCAAAAATCTTGTGGCTCAGTTTTAGTTTTCTCTTAGTCAATATTCAGATAATGAGATATGAAATGTTTGTCCACATAATAATAAGAGAAAGGCTGAAAAGAATAATAGAGAATGAAAACTCCTACGTCCACGATTCTCGAAGTGACTCGAGGGTTTCCAACTAAATGGGCGTGTCTTACAGTGATCAATCTCAAAAGGTTAGATATACAGTAGCTTCTGATCACTTCTAGATATAACACTTCGACTAATGCTAGATCTATTGTTCAGTTACAAGTTCTATTGCTAAGAACACACTAAGAGAGTTTACAGAAAATTTGAGTGTTCTAAGATATGAAAACTTGAGAGCAATTTAGAACTTAGAGCATATGAGAGTTTGAGAGTGTTTGAATGTTGGGTAACCAGTGTCTTGAAATGACGAAGTGTTGAAGTATATATAGAGGTCTCTCATAATACTAGCTGTTGGAGATAAAGAGAGCTTCGTTGATTTTGAATAATTCTTCCCCTTGCTATCATCGTCCTTTTTGCCATTTTTGCTCCCTGCAAACTGATCTTAAGAACCTGCTCTGAGATTTTTTTCAAAAATGGGAACGCCTATTTTGCACTAGTTGACCAACTCTGGGTTTATTTGTAGGATGTAACTTTTAGTCATTGAATATTTCAGGCAACGGGAATTCTAATATTTCAGGCTTCCACTTCTTCATTCTTCAGTTTTGGTCATGTTCTTCAGGTTGCAATTCTTCAACTTCAGTGTACCTGCAAGTTTTAACTTAAGAGCACATGAACACTGAAAAACAACAATTAGACCAAAATTCAGCTTTGGACTTAAAATATCTTTTCATATGAGGTTTTGGAATCTGAATCAAAACTTTTGTAAATATTTCCCAACAATTTTTTCCTTTTTGATGATGCCAAAACCTAACAGAAAAGGTTCCCCCTAAACCAGAGAATACATAATCTATAAGATGATATGTGTTAGTGATAACAGGTAATAGCAAACCAAAAAATATATATAAGTAATCTCAACATGGACAACTAGAAGATTGTCATCAGATTGAGATCAATATGAGAAAATATATTGTATTCATTATCATTTTAAGATTGTTACAGAGATAGAGAATAGTGGGGTCAACAAAATATAGAGAAACTGAAATACAACAAGATAATTTTATATTTCTTTAAGTTTTGTAAATTTGACTACATAAGTTGCAATTAAACAGAGGCATGTCTTGATCAATAGTGAGACTTTGTGAAACATTGATGGACGGAGGGAGTACTATTTTTGGAATGTATCATTCTTAGTGAGACGTCCCAATAAGGAAATCGTGTCAAGGTTAGTGAGATGGAGAGATTATTATTCAATACAAAATAATAAAAAAAAATTAAAATGAAAATTATAATAACTCGTGTGTTGACGTGTCACATTAGGCGTTGGCACATTAAGGGGATGTTTGACTGAGCTTATAAGCTCCTTAAAACAACTTATAAGTTGTTTTAGAGCTTATAAGCTTTTTCAAAGTGTTTGGCAAATTAAGCTCTTTAAGAGCTTATAAGTTGTAAAAATAAGCTCTTGTAGCTTATAAGTTGTTCAAAAAATAAGTAACTCTACTCCAACTTATTTTTCCATAAATTTATAAGCTGCAACAAAATTACATAAATAACTTTTTATATCACTTTAAAAGAGGTTATAAGCTTCATCTTATAAGCTCTTACAAAAGTTTATAAGCTCTAAAAACGTATAAGCTCTTTAAATTAAGATTAGTCAAACACCCTGCTGCTCAAAAACGGGTGAGCGGTGCTATACAAAGAAGGAATGATGATGTATAAGTTTTGAATTTTTGCACATACAAATAAGTAAATTTGGAATTATTTGTTTGTCTTACCAAAACCAAAAGGGTCGAGTCTTTTTTTAGTTTCCATTTTCCTTTGTGTTGAATATTTTAGAAATAAAAGTTGGCTGACATCTTGTGGATAGTTTGAGATATTGTATGTTGCGTAAAAAGTTAACTAAAATACCACACCTTCTCTAGAAGATTGAAAAGATTCAGGAAACTTAAATTAATATAATATATTTTAAAAAAAATTCTTGACTGCGAATAATCTAATAACCCATCCTTTATATGTTACAATTATTGAGATTTAATCATTAAAAAGGTATATGTAGAAATTTTAAAATTCCTTAGTTAAATTTTGATTTCAACAAAGTGTTACTTAAACTTGAAATAATATTTCTGTTTGGATTTAAGTTTGGTAGTTGTGATCAATTGAAATCAAAGTTATATCATTAATTGGCCTTGAATTATATAATACTAGAACAAGCTCAGAACAATTCCCATGAGAGCTAAAATGTACATCAAATCGAATAATTAAAGAATGAAGCTCGAAACAAATTACATTTCGATTGTTATTTGTGAACATGAGCTCTGGCATGGCTAGATGATAAATAATGAAAGAACTCAAAATTTTTAATTTTTAACGAATCAAAATCACGCATCTGAACATTTATCGAATCGAAGTCGAGCTTTTTTATTATTTTGAGAAATGGCATGATTAATTGAAAGGAAGGGAAGAAGGGATGAGATTATATGTCTCACATTTGTGTCTCATCTTCTATGTCCCATAGATAAATTAAAATTTATTTTTTAATTTTAATTTTGATTTCAACTTTATATGTTTTAGTTTAATTTTATACTACATAATATTAGGGTTCATCCCACCTCAAATAGGGTTTATAATTATTTTTTTAATATTTAATATCATTTTTAATTGATTTTTAGGGTTCATAAATTCAAAAATAGAATATGTAATTTTTAAAATTTTTGATTTTTTAAATAATTGTTAATTGTGATTCATTATATCATAATAATTTTTTATTTTTAAAAATTATTAATTAAAATAATAAATTTAATTATGGACATGTAATATAGAACACAATTGTGGAACACATGAAAGGGTGTTTCTGTATTCTTGGTAATTGTAAGAGTAATTTCCTCTTTTGTAAACCTTACTTGTCCTTTTAATTTAAACTTTGTTTTGCTACTAATGGTTGATTGGAATGTATTCCATACTCAATATTAACTCACCAATGAATCCCTCTCTCTCTAAATTGCATGTGATTGGTAGGTTCAATATTATAGATTTTAAATATTTAACTTGGTCAAAGAGTGTAATTTTATTCTTGACTTACCATTATAAAACCTCGACAACACACCTCTTCATTTCCTCGTAAAACCTCCCATTCTCAAAAGCTCTTAGCTTCTTCACAAACTTCTCTTGCAAACACTATAGTTTCTTTCAAGTAAGCTCCTTGTGTTGTTTAATATTATGTTGGAGTACTTGTAGTTATAATATGTGAAACATCTAAGTAGAACTTTAGGTAATCTTCATTGCATGCTGTTGTTGCAGAGATTCTTTGTGCATGAAGTCAATTATTTGTTTTTTTCTTTTTCACATTATTATGGTGCTCTATATAATATCTTCTATTTTCTTATACGTATTTACTACTATTTTAAATTTTGTTTAAGAGAAATCAAGAAACCAAGCAAAACTCAGAAAGATGAAGACTGGATCAAGGTAAAATGATTGAATAAAAATTAAGGTTCAAATAGTATCTTTTATATTAGGTATGCTTACTTATATTTTCTAAATTGTGTTCAGAAATATGGAAGCAGGAAGTGTGGGCAAGTCTCTACTTACTTTCTCATCAATTCTTACATTTTTGGTGATGATGATATTCTCACTACTTGCCTCAGGTATGTCGTCTTTAGCATGATTGTTTTATTACCTTCATGAATTTGGTTGGGTAAAACTTTTCATATATGCATGTGGTAATTAAATTTTGTGTGTCATTTAGGAGTTCAAAGCCAGTCAGTGCAGCCATATGACTACTCCTATACATATGGCGTAAGTGTTTCTTTTTATCTTGCGATGTTTCTAAAAGTCATTTTCATTCGGTAATGAATGTACTTTTACTTGCTCAAATTGTAGTGTGCAGCGAAGGTCCAACCCCCTCAATACAATGGGGGAATATTGGTTAATCCCGAATTCAACAAGGAATTGAAGGGGTGGAATGCAATCGGAAGTGCTAGACTGGAGAATGCAAAATCACTGGACGACAATAACTACGTGATTGTCTCCAACATTCTCGCCACCGAGTCTGACGGCATTTCACAAACTCTTTCTTTGAAGAAGAATCGCCTTTACACAGTTTCCGGTATTCATTTTCATATTCTTCTTCTTCTTCTTCTTATTATTATTATTTGAAAATACTAATAGTTTGAATGATTGGTGCAGCATGGCTTCAAGCAAGCAATGGAGAAACTTCTGTTCAAGCAAAACTAGTGAGTCGTTCTGGCAACCAAACTGCTGGGTGGATCACAGCAAAAAGTGGTTGTTGGACGATGCTCAAAGGTGGTTTTTCCGGCAACGTCTCTGGACACGCTGACCTCCGCTTTGAGGTCTCTTCCAAATTCCCTTTCTCTAAATATAAAAACTAGCTAGTTTCATGCTTTCATCATTTCCAAAGTGGTGTGATATAAGAAGATATACTAATGCGATCGATCCTTTGTCGTGTGTGTTCAGAGCAACTCCGTAGGAGTTGAATTTTGGGTGGATAGTGTGTCGGTGCAGCCATTCACACAACAAGAGTGGACATCCCATCAAGATCAAAGCGTGGAAAAGGTGCGCAAGACAAGAGTGGAATTAGAAGTGGTGGATGAAACTGAAAGGGGCGTGGGGAACGCCACCGTCTTCATCAGACAGCGACGTCCTCATTTTCCCTTTGGCTGCGCAATTAACAATGCGATCATCGACAATCCCGCATACAAGAAATGGTTCTTGAAAAAGAGATTCCGATACTCTGTATTTGAAAACGAATTGAAATGGTATTTATTTAACTAAATTATATATTGGTTGTTTAATTAGTTAATATGTGAAAGTAAGAATGAAAACTTTCAGGGGTGAAGTGGAGAAGATCCAAGGGGTAGAAAACTACACAGCCTCGGACGCAATGCTTGAGTTTTGCAAATCAAACAATATAAGTGTCCGAGGCCACAACATCTTGTGGGACGACATGGAGTATCAGGCGAAGTGGGTGAAGAAGCTGTTAAGGGAGAAGGAGAAGTTGAAAGAGGCAGCCATCAAACGAGTGAACTCGGTGGTCAATAGGTACAAAGGGGAGTTCATACATTGGGACGTTATCAACGAGAACATGCACAACTCCCTTTTTAGCAACGTCACCGTAAATGGCATCCAAGTCTTCAAACTCGTCCACCAACTCGACTCCTCCTCCATTCTCTTCCTAAACGAGTTTAAAGTGATAGAAGTATGCAGTATCCATGGCTCGGCCCAGCCATGGCGATATTTGCAGAAGATCGAGCAGATCAGAAGTGGAGGATATGATGGCCCTTTGGGGATTGGCCTCGAGGGCCATTTTAACACATCTATTCCAAATATCCCCTTCATCAGAGCTTCTATCGATATGCTTGCTACCACCGGCTTGCCCATTTGGATCACGGAGTTTGGTGTTCAGCCGGAATATCTTGTAATATTTCTTGACTTAGTTAATCTTAATTGATTGGAATACATGCTAACTGCTAATGTTGTTTTGGGCATGTTCTGCAGGTTGAGTATATAGAGCCTCTCCTTCGCGAGCTTCACTCTCATGCGGCTATTGAAGGCATTATGCTTTGGGGGACGTATTGGCCCAAGGACGAATGCTTCGACAAGTGTTTGATCGACAAAGATTTCAACAACTTTCCTGCTGGCGACCAAGTCGACAAATTCATGAATGAGTTCATTAACGTCGCAGATACAATTGGAATGACGGACGCCCGCGGTTGGTTTGAAACTTTGCTCTTCTACGGTGAATACGATATGTTCGTCACACTCCCCAACGGCTCAACCACTTCCATTTTGTTCAATCTGATCCCCGGTCGAGACACGCCCACGTTCAAGATTTGGCTAAACACTCCACCGCCAATCCCTAGCTAGCTAGCACGAAACTTATTTAGTTTTTATCCTTAATATATCTATGTATTGTATTCAATATTTGATCAATTAAAAGGAAAAAGGTTTATATATATCTCTTATCAAATCTCAGGATGAAATGCTTTAATCTCGATATATATGACTATTATTTGGCGATATCAAAATATCAGAGATGAATTTGAGAAGAGCATGAGAGCAGATGAAGAAGAAAGCATGAGAAGAGAGTAAAAGCTCATGACACTAAAAAAAAAAAGGCTAACAGCCGACAGAGCTAACGACGGATGTACAATCCGTCGTCAGCTAGCGACGGAACTCCACGAAAAGACTGAAGACGGACTGGCGACTGATTTTTTGGCGCGCAAGTTGGCGCCAAAACTAACGACGGACTAGTCCGTCGTTAGCAAGTTCCGTCGTTAATCCGTCGTTAACATTATTAATTTGATTTTTTATTTATTTTATTACTGGACGACGGACTTTTCCGTCGTTAAGTCCGTCATCTAACCCTTTAAATTGGGTTTCATCCTCATTTTGCGAAAACAGAACACCAGATGTCTATTTTCCTTCTTCTCCGGCGAAAGCTTGCCACCACCGGCGATTTGAAGTTCCCACTGCCCAAATACGGCCAGTTACGTCTATTTCTTCCATTTTCCTTCCCCTCTCTCTATCTCTCTCTATTGTTGGGGATATATGGAGAATATGAATGAAAAGAATAGACAAATAGATTATAATCGGATACTCTGAAAGGCGTGTAGTCACTTTCAGATCGAATCAATTCGACGGTACTTGTCGAATTATCCAATCGGATACAATTCAGAGAAGTTTTGAACTATAGTATGCTTTGCAAAGAGGGAATATTAATCAATGGAAAGGGAAATATGCGTGTATTCACTGAAAAACCAGTCTGGGACATTTAAAATCCCGCGCATAACCGCTACCCAGCGACCGCTGGGAAGCCAGCGGTCGCTGGCTTTTGCTTTCAGTAAAATTCAGAGAGTGACTGCCAGCGGCCGCTGGGAAGCCAGCGGTCGCTGGCTACTGTTCTCTGTTTTCTACAAACGTCTTTCCCAGCGACCGCTGACATCCCAGCGGTCGCTGGCTGCAATGCTCTGTCCCTCTTGTAATTCCAAAATGAAATTTCCTTTACAGCTCAACCCCAGCCAGGGGCTCTGCCCCTTGGACCCCGCCAGGGGCTGCCGCCCCTTGGACCCCGCTATCGGGGGCGCTGCCCCCGAACCCCCGTCCTTTAGGGGCTTCGCCCCTAATATCATAACAACCTCATATAAGCGTGCACTCCGCACCACCAAACTCATACGATGTATTGTTATGATGACATTGATCAAACAAGTCAATCCAATTACACTAAAATATCCAACATCTATTTCTAATTTTTTGATCGTTTTTTCGCCGGAAAGAACCTGCTGCCACCTGCTACTTCGTGAAACTGCCCTCCGCGCTTGCCGCCGCTCCTCTGCCGCCTGCTCCCTCCGCCAGGTAAGGTTTTGTTTTGTTTTTTTTTTAATTTTTGTAATTTTTTTGATAATTAGTGTTTAAATTTGTTAATTGTAAAATTAGTTTATTAGTGTTTGATAATTATTTTGTTAATTAATGTTTGATAATTGTTAATTAGTTTATTTATTGTTTAATTAGTGTTTAAATTATTTGGTTAATTAGTTTAATTAGTGTTATAATTGTTTAAATTAGTTAATTTTATTGTTAATTATTTAATTAGTTTAGATTGTTAATTAGTATAGGTTTACTTAATTAATTTAATTGTTTAATTAGTTTAGTTGTTTAAGTAGTTTTTAATTTAATTAGTTTAGATTGGTAATTTAATTTGTTTAATTAATT
Source organism: Leonotis leonurus (assembly GCA_026898415.1). Classification (NCBI taxonomy): domain Eukaryota; kingdom Viridiplantae; phylum Streptophyta; class Magnoliopsida; order Lamiales; family Lamiaceae; genus Leonotis; species Leonotis leonurus. The sequence goes on from JAPKLX010000903.1 coordinate 21,972, forward strand.
TAATTTAATTGTTAATTAGTATAGGTGTACTTAATTTAATTACTTTAATTAAATTGTTTAATTTAGTTAATTAGTTTAGATTAAATTTGTTTAGGACCCGCCTTTCGCCGCCTTCCAGACTATTCCCTCCGCATGTCGCCTCCCGCGTGCCGCCTCCCGAGTGCTCCCTTAACCTTCCGGAGCCGCCTTCCGCCGCTCCGGCGTCGCCTCCTACGGTGAAAGGTAATTGTTTAAATTAATTAGATTAATTTAATATGTTTATTTAATTAGTTAATTAGATGTAATTTACTTAATTAAATTACTAATTGTTTAAGATTATTTATCTTAATTTAGATTAATAATTGTTTAGGTCAAATTTTTTAAGATTATTAATTATCTTAATTTAAATTAATAATTATTGCATATAATAATTAACAATTTAGACTAATTGTTCAATTAATCTAACCAAATTGAATATTGAAATAATTTAGTATAACAATTTTCTTATATATATATATATATTATGACATTAATTGAGATAAACGTAATTAATTTTTAAAGATCTTCTCCCTTTGGAATTGATTTTAATTACGTCTTAAAAATCTTCTCCCAATATTTATAATATTATACAAACTTATTATATGTCATTTATGTTGGGATGTTTTGATGAGATGCATGTGTTATGATGTTTTGATGATGATATCTATGTTCGGATGTTTTGATGATGAGATGTATGTTGAGATGTTTTGATGATTATGTTTGGATGTTTTGATTAGATTCAGTGACTCATTATATTAGATGCAATTAGCTAGAAGATAACCCATTGGTAAAATTTCCCAAAATCAAACAGTCTAAGCATCAAGGTATTCATAACTGCAAATCAATGACTTACAAAACCTTAATTTTTTTTTTATAATTCTCGCCCTCTATTCAACTTATAATGTGCAATCAACTGCAAATCAACTTATAATTCTCGCCTTCTAACCATAATTCCCGACCTCTAACCATAATTCTCATAATTCTTGACCTATAACCATAATTCTCATAATTGTCGCCATCTATTCTCGTCCTCTATTCAACTGCAAATCAACTTATAATTCTCGCCCTCTATTCAACTTCAAATAATTCAACTCTCATAAAACACTTTCCTAAGTGAGTCTCTGTTTACACATGTGCAATCTTCATTTAAATATGTAATTTAATAGACCACTAATATAGTCTCATCATCTTCGTAACTAATTAATCTTTATTTTACTATGTGAATACTTATTAATAATCAGAGTTATAAAAATGAGTCGAGATTGATCTATTAATTGAGACGGTGACCAAGTAGAAATTGAAGATGATGAGAAAAATCAAGACACTGATAATGTCCTCGAAATAGAAGAGGATGAAGAAGAAGAAGAAGAAGAAGAAGAAGAAGAAGAAGAAGAAGAAGAAGAAGAAGAAGAAGGAGGAGGAGGAGAAGATGACGATGATGACTCTGTAGATGAGGATAATGAAGATGAAAATGACAATGAAGAAAACGAAGAAGATTAGTACATTGTGTAGAAAACTTACCACATTCGTATTTCAACTTATTAATTATAAATGCAACGCATTGTATGTTTAATATAAAACTTCAACTTATACATTTCTTGTTATAAATGCAACTTATTTATTAATTTTCAACGTAATAGATGTCTTCCGGTCGGTGATATTCACAACGAGATGATGTGTGTACTCATCGCGGAAGGGGTGCACCATCGGCAGGGGTAGTTCACCGGGCTCATCATCCGAATATGAGTCTGGGACTGCTCAGAGCCACTACATTGGTGGCATACATATAGGCGGTCTGTCATCTGGCTCTGATACTGTTCATCAGGAGGAGCAGAGACCCTCAGGGGACTTCGTTCTCTCTGTGAGTGAGATGTGGTACGTAAATACTGTAATACCCCGATAATTAAAAATCCGAATAAAAGAAAAATTTATGAATAAACGAGGGATTCAAGATCCGTTGAAAGTTTAAAGACTCGTATTAAAGAATAGAACTCCTAATGTGAGTTAAAAATCATTTCAGAAAATTTTGAAATCGAGAAAGAAACCGAGAAAATTCGGTTTGACGTTATCGTCATAATTTAAGTTCAAGAACTCGTATCGAAGCATCGTCTGTTTTTCCACTCACTTATTTTACGATACGGAGATAATGTGAAAAGTTAATAATTCTGACTTTCGGAAGAATGATGTATTTATCGAGAAATCACTATTCATCATTTCGAATGACACGAGATAATTTTATTATCTTTTAAAGTTAAGTCCGGAATGTTTTTCTAAGAGAGCCGTGATTTTTCGGAATGTTTCCGAGAACATTATTTTATCGAGAAGTCGAGAACCCGAACTATTAGTACGTTATTATATTGGGTTTAATTAAAGTAACCAACTTTTAATCCTAACCTATTATTTTCCTTGGTCCACAATGAACCACGTCATAATCTTCCTTCTTTCTTCTTTCTTCTTTCTTTCTTCTTCTTCTCCTTCTTTATTCTTTCACGTGAGAGAGAGAGAGAGAGAAGTCTCCATTTTTGGAGAGCAAGAGCTTGTCGATTCAAGGTGGAAACGAGCTCCAATTCACGAACCGACTTCGGATACGAATAGGTAACACCTTAAGCTTCGATTCTACGGTTTAAAATTTAGAATTCCTTATTCTTTTTCCCTAGCCAATTTTCGAGATTAATGTCTAGTTGGAAGGGTAGGAAGGCTCGATTTTATGTTGTGTAGCATTATTATTGTTCGTATGACGTTAGAGAACTTAGAAACGAAAGAAAATTCAAGAATCGAGGAAAATTAGGCAAAAACGTGACTGTTTTGCTCGAATTATTTCGTATTTTTCAGTTGCGATTTTGAAGATGGTTTCTTCATCAAAGTTGTTTCTTTACTTGTCTATAATGTTCCTGTGAAATTTCAGATTTATCGGAGTAAGTCTGACTGCCCAAAAGTGGAACAAACCTAGACTGCGCAGTGAAAAACGAAATGAATTCAAAATGTTTGAAATGTTGAAATGTTTGAGATGTTGATTTGTTGTTGTTGTTATGATTTGAGATTGAGTTGGGATAGGTCCGAGTGGAGGAACGAAGTCCTCACTCGAGAGAGAGTTGAATGGGGCAATGTTGATATGTGTTAGATGGTTTACTCGTTTTGGTTAAACGAGGGTTAAGCTTAAATGAACGTAGAGGTCATGTCGAATTTTTTTCTACCACGTTATGTTCAAAACCTCATAATTCCCTTCTTGTTAGTACTCTTTATAAGACGTACGTTATAAGTAAATGAATTAGGGTTTTCCCAGAATCATTTAAGCCGAGACTTAAGAGTCGAGGAACAATGTTGAAAACCTTAAAAGACTAAGAGTTGAAAAGTTAATGAATTCGAGCTAGGAGTAGAATAGAAGTTATTTCCTTTAATACTCGAATCTTTTTATAAGTTAGCTTGTTACCTGAAGGTCAAGCGTGAGGAGGAGACCGATGAACGAGAAAGTAAAGCAGTAGAAACTTAACCACTTGAAAATCAGGTGGGTTTTACTACAAACTATAATTTTTGTTGTATTAAAGCATAATTATCAAAGTGCAAGTTGAATGAATGATTGTCATGCATAAAATTCTTTGTGTTTTATGTGTGATGCCTATCTGTGTTGGCTTGCCAATGTATGTAATCGATCGGATCTTGAGCCATGTGAGCGTATTGGTCCAGGGTTGGTGTACACAGAAGCCGTGGACTGTGAGCCCGTTGGGCCGGTTCCGGTGAAGGGATGCATTTGCGGAAGGTGGCCACCTTCCCCAGCGTAGTTACAGATATGGATAATACAGAAAGGAAAGAAAACGGTACCGTACCAAGTTTATGAAAGGAAAAATGAATGTTTAGTATAATCAAGTTATTTCACGGAAAACCCTTGTGTTATACTGTAATGCATGACAAAAAGATAATTATGACGGTTTTTGGCATAACCCACTGAGTATTCCAATACTCAGCCCTGCTTGTGTTTCCAAAAACTTGCAGGTTGAGACAGGTGGCTTTGGCGGCGGTGCTGAGAAGAGTTGCTTGGCTGTCAGATGTTTTATTCAGAGTACGAACACATATCTTCATATATGTGTTTCCAATTTAAGTCTTCCGCTGCAACACTCTTTGATAGTGTTTAATGTTCATAGCTTGACTTCATGAACCAGAGCTTTCAAAAACAGTATTTTAGTTCGTATAGCAATTATGTTTCTCTTTGACCCTTCGGGGTGGTACCTGGAACTCGTTAGATCTTGGTTAAATAACTGAATTATTTTGCCTATTTAATTACATTGAAGTATTTTTACTCATGTAACTTGAAGTTTCGGTTCAGGTTTGGTTGTCTTCCAAAATTATTCCTTTTGTTCTAGTTGCTGTTATCACACCCCGTAGTCACGCCCCAATTGAATTGTCCTTCGGTATTTGGGGGCGTGACAGAGTGGTATCAGAGCATGGTTTTCTTTCGCTCTGAATATCAGTTTAGTCCTAGTAATGAAACAGAGTGGTTTAGAGCAATAGTTCTTTCGCTCTGAATACTTCGAGTTTAATTCAATTAACAACACAGAGTGTTTCTGTCGCCCTGAGTACCAAAGTTTAATTCCAGTAACACTATAGAATGTATCAGAACACCAGTTTTTGTTCTTTCTGAGTACTAAGTTGATTCTAGAAATATCACAAGGTGATATCTGAGCAAATTATTCGCTCTAAGATGTGTTTCCTTCAATGTGGTCTAATTTGAGTTATTAGACTAAGTACAGAGGTCTGACAGCAACTCTCAGCACGCCATGCCTCGCCCAAGAGAAAAGTAAGTGATTTCAAAGAGTTTAAGGAGATTGGTATTATGATTGTGATTGTGATTGTGATTGTGATTGCACAGAGTTTAAAGAGAAGGTGTTTTCACAGAGTTCATGAGAAAGTGATTTTAAAGAGCATGAAAGTTATATTTTAACGAGCATGAGTTGAGATGTTGATTGCATTATTTTTAAGTGCATTTGTTGCAATATTATTATGCCGAGGTTATGATAGACTTATGAACTTCATAACAAGAACATAGAAAGCTTTAGGGATTCCCATTTACCCTACTGCTCAGGACATAGAAGAAGAACGAGTCGTTTTGACGACAAAAAGAACAAGAATCTAGATATGCTTTAGATTCACATTTACTTTAAGTTTAAGTATTCGAGAGCAAATGAATGAGTTTCAAACTCTTTTAGCAAGGAAGACGCAAGCGAGAATGAGGTACAAGAAACAGAGGAGCTGATATTGTTCTACTCGATAACTAGTAGTAAAGAAGCGATGAAGACGTTATGTCTTTTCACGCCATGAGCGTGTCAGTATACAACAAGGTATATATATTAAGTATGAACAGCGTAGAAACACCATGTCATGCCTCCGTTATGAAGTACTGAGTACCGGAAGAAGTATTAGCGTGCCACTTTCTTGCAGTAAATTAAAAGCATCTTCCTCTTGCTCGAATGTTATTCTCAAGTACGAACGCGGACTTTAGATCCATTTTTTTTTGGGACTCTTAATGAGTTCTACTTTCATGAAAAGTGAAAGTGCGAGAGAGACGGAGAATAATAGATTTTGCTAGACTCACGAGTCTACGTAACGAGAACATAGCAAAGCTTTAAGAAATTTCAATTCCTAGATTTTCACGATTCGAGAAGAAAGCACGATGTTCAAAGGAACGAGAAGTGGAGGAATTAAGTATGTTGAACCCACAAGAAAGAAATGAAGAACCATGAGAGAAACAATAGAAAACGAGAATGAAGAAGATGAGAACGTTACGAAATAATCATCGTAATCAAGGCACGACGAATACCGTCATGCCTCATCGTGCCATGAGCACGTCAGTATGCACTAAAGCATGGATGTCAAGTGGAGGTAGCTTTGGAACACCATACCATGCCTCCGGGACGAAGCCACCCTAACTTCCCTAGATGAGGAAGTAAACAACAAGGACATTAGTCTATTTCTCCATGTCTAAATGGTGAAAAGAATTACAAGGATACCTGCAAGGCGGGCAGTAATGCATGTTACAAGTATAGATAATAAGGTCGCATTGTACGATACTGCCTAGGAGGGCAGTGAAATGTGTAGAATAGACAGAACCAAGGCTACTATGGGCGGAAACCGCAACCACTTAGAGCTCTACAAGGTTAGGAGCAACTTTTTCCCCGCCGAAACGACAACAGAATGCTCAGACGTTTACTATGAATCCAAGGCAGTACGAACAGAATAACAAGTGCTTATAGTTATGGTTTGAAACTAGAACATCTCACTTAAGTATCCCGAATGCATGTTGTAATACTCTAGAACTGAAACGTAAATGAATAAGTCATGAGAAGAAAGTAATTACATTCCTAAAAGGAATCATGATCTGCTACTCGAGTATGTTCTAACCTAGTGTTAGAGATCGAGACGAATGAGATCACAACGAATAATCGTAATGTGATGTAAATGTGGGATACCGATATAATTCTAGGAATGAATGGGTAAAACGAGAACTATGATGCGACTATCTAAAATGAGAGGAATTTTTTTTTTCAAAACCTTAAAAGGGAACCAACATTATTCCATGAAATCAAGATGGGCAGGGCGATACTCGTTATATCTGCCCTACAAGTTAAAAAGAAAATGAAGATAAATGATTGCCAAGTTTTTCTCGTTTAACTGTATGGGAAATATGTTTGGATAGAGCAATAGAAGATATACTCGTAGTACGAGATTTTCAGGAGATATTTCCTGAAGAACTACCGGGTCTATGACCGGATAGATAAGTAGAAATTTCGATCAATCTGGAAACCAGTGTTAGCTCCAGTATTGAAAGTTACGTACATGATGATACCCAAGGAGTTACAGGAACTGAAGATCCAACTTCAGAAATTATTGAACCTAGGTTTTCATCAAACCTAGCGTATCACCATGGGAAGCTCCGGGGTTGTTAGTGACGAAGAAGAATGGAACTTTGAGAATGTGCATAGATTAGTGTAAGTTGAACAAACTTACTATGAAGAATAGATATCGTTTTTCCAAGGATGAACGATCTGTGTGATCAGATTTAAGGAGCCAGATTTTTCTCAAAGATCGATTTAAGGTCTAAGTATTAGCAACTCAGAATTGACAAAGATGTGTTCACGACGGTTTTCCGAACCAAGTATGGTCATTATGAGTATGAAGTAATGCCGTTCGGATTGACTAATGCTCCAGTTGAATTCATGAACTTCATGAATCGAGTGATTAGCCCTTACTTAGACAAGTTTGTCTAACTAGTTATGGATGATATTCTCATATATTCCAAGAGTGAAGAGGAATACTTGAGAATCGATTTAGAGGCTCTACGAGCAGAGAAGTGTTTGCCAAATTCAGCAAGTATGAATTTTGGTTGAAGGAAGTAATGTTCCTAGGACATATTGTGTCAGCTTAAGGAATCAAAGTGGAAGCATTACATGATTTGAAGTCGCCAACTAACCCTAATGAAATCGGAAGTTTCTTAGGTTTAACTAAGTATTACAGGAGGTTCATCAAGAGATCCTCTAAGATAACCAGGCACATGACATAATTGCTCTGGAAAGGGATCAAGTATCAGTGGAGTTAGGAATGTGAAGTTAGTTTCCAAGAGCTCAAGAAGAAATTGACTACTACACCATTCCTAGCAGTGCTAGAGCCAAACCAAGGGTATGTTGTATATACCGATGTCTTGAAGAATGGACTAGCTTGCACGCTGATGCGAGAAGGAGAAGTGATAGCTTATACATCTCGACAACTTAGGTCGTATGAGCTAATTTATCCCACGCACGATTTAGAATTTGCAGCAGTTGTGCATTTCTCTAAAAATCTGGAGACACCATCTCTACGGAGTTAGGTGTGAGGTTTTCACAGAAAACAAGAGTTCGAAATACGTTTTCGAGCAGCGAAACCTCAATAGGAGACAAATGAGGTAGCTCGAGTTAGTAAAAGAGTATGATTATGGTATAAATTACCATCCAGCAAGGCTAACGTAGTAGCCAATGATCTAAGTCGTAAAGATCAGTCAAAGTTGAGTTATCCCCTAGCTCAAGAAAAAAAGAACTTGTTCAAAGGTTGAGAAGATGAACTTAAAGAAAATTCATTCACGAGAGACCATAGAAGGTTATGTTACAGTACTCGTGGTGACACCAGAATTAAGAAAGAGAATAATGCGATTTGGTTGATAGTAGATCGACTTACCAAATCAGCTAAATTCTTACCGATAATGATCACGTATGTGTTGGAAAAGTTAATATTTATATGTCCGTGAGATGTTACATCTACACGGAACACCTGTCACATACGTGATCATTATGGATACGAATAGGTAACACCTTAAGCTTCGATTCTACAGTTTAAAATTTAGAATTCCTTATTCTTTTTCCCTAGCCAATTTTCGAGATTATTTTCTAGTTGGAAGGGTAGGAAGGCTCGATTTTATGTTGTGTAGAATTATTATTGTTCGTATGACGTTAGAGAACATAGAAACGAAAGAAAATTCAAGAATCGAGGAAAATTAGGGAAAAACGTGACTGTTTTGCTCGAATTATTTAGTATTTTTTAATTGCGATTTTGAAGATGGTTTCTTCATGAAAGTTGTTCCTTTACGTGTCTATAATGTTCCTGTGAAATTTCAGATTAATCGGAGTACGTTTGAGTGCCCAAAAGTGGAACGAACCTAGACTGCGCAGTGAAAAACGAAATGAATTCAAAATGTTTGAAATGTTGATTTGTTATTGTTGTTATGATTTGAGATTGAGTTGGGATAGGTCCGAGTGGAGGAACGAAGTCCTCACTCGAGAGAGAGTTGAATGGGGCAATGTTGATATGTGTTAGATGGTTTACTCGTTTTGGTTAAACGAGAGTTAAGCCTAAATGAACGTAGAGGTCATGTCGAATTTTTTTCGACCACGTTATGTTCAAAACCTCATAATTCCCTTCTAGTTAGTACTCTTTATAAGACGTACGTTATAAGTAAATGAATTAGGATTTTCCCAGAATCATTTAAGCCGAGACTTAAGAGTCGAGGAACAGTGTTGAAAACCCTAAAAACCTAAGAGTTGAAAAGTTAATGAATTCGAGCTAGGAGTAGAATAGAAGTTATTTCCTTTAAGACTCGAATCTTTTTATAAGTTAGCTTGTTACCTGAAGGTCAAGCGTGAGGAGGAGACTGATGAACGAGAAAGTAAAGCAGTAGAAACTCAACCACTTGAAAATCAGGTGGGTTTTACTACAAACTATAATTTTTGTTGTATTAAAGCATAATTATCAAAGTGCAAGTTGAATGAATGATTGTCATGCATAAAGCTTTTTGTGTTTTATGTGTGATGCCTATCTGTGTTGGCTTGCCAACGTATGTAATCGATCGGATCTTGAGCCATGTGAGCGTACTGGTCCAGGGTTAGTGTACACAGAAGCCGTGGACTGTGAGCCCGTTGGGCCGGTTCCGGTGAAGGGATGCGTTTGCGGAAGGTGGCCACCTTCCCTAGCGTAGTTACATATATGGATAATACAGAAAGGAAAGAAAACGGTACCGTACCAAGTTTATGAAAGGAAAAATGAATGTTTAGTATACACAAGTTATTTCACGGAAAACCCTTGTGTTATACTGTGATGCATGACAAAAAGATAATTATGACGGTTTTCGTCATAACCCACTGAGTATTCCAATACTCAACCCTGCTTGTGTTTCCAAAAACTTGCAGGTTGAGACAGGTGGCACTGGCGGCGGTGCTGAGAAGAGTTGCTTGGTTGTCAGATGCTTTATTTAGAGTACGAACACATATCTTCATATATGTGTTTCCAATTTAAGTCTTCTGCTGCAACACTCTTTGATAGTGTTTAATGTTCATAGCTTGACATCATGAACCAGAGCTTTTAAAAACAGTATTTTAGTTCGTATAGCAATTATATTTCTCTTTGACCCTTCGGGGTGGTACCTGGAACTCGTTGGATCTTGGTTAAATAACTGAATTATTTTGCCTATTTAATTACATTGAAGTATCTTTACTCATGTAACTTCAAGTTTCGGTTCAGGTTTGGTTCTCTTCCAAAATTATTCCTTTTGTTCTAGTTGCTTTTATCACACCCCGCAGTCACGCTCCAATTGAACTGTCCTTCGGTATTTGGGGGTGTGACAAATACAATCGCATATTCAATTTTAACAAATATTTAATAAGTAATTCAAAAGACTAATATAAATCAAACTAAAATGACTTATGTAGGGATTTTACCCGCATGACGACCAAGCTGATTACATCTGGGAACTATAGTTCCCAATCCAACTGGATACAGTTGGAAACTGACGCCTGAGGACGTGAGGCAGAGATACTGGGAGGAGTTTAAGGTTCGAAAATTTTGTAAAACTTTCAAATTCATTCTAAATAATAACTTATAACTATATATTGAAGTTAACTACAATTTCTTACTTATATTTTGGATGTTAGAAAAAACTTACTTGGGAACCGGCGATCGATGCCAAGATTCGAGAGCTGTGGTACGATAAGTGCCGGGAGAGATATAAGGATTATATCTACGGGATAAAGAGGAGGAGGAACGATCCCCCACCGAGAGGTGGAAAGCCAGGATGGTGGACGGATGACGTCTGGGTGGGTTGGCTCGCTTACTGGTCTCGGAATGATGTTATCGCTAAATCCCAGGCAGCGAGACGCAACTGGATGTCTGAGCCTCAGGGACCAGGACTGGTCCTATCAAGCATAGGGGAGGCTCGAAGTCTATTATGCAACAAGCTAAGGAAAAGATAATTTCAATTCATAATTTCAATAATGTTTTATATATAGTTTTAATTCATATACACATGTTTCAATAATACAACCCGATTGGTATGTCATGCACATGCTGCTGAGAGGGGAGTACCTCCGATAGACTGCATGTTCGACTCCTTCCTCGTTGAGCAAACGGGACGTACACTGATGCGAAATCGGAGGCGATAGCGGTGAGTCTTAATTTCAAAGTAATATATATAGTTTATAATTACAACTTTTATAATATGTTATTAACAAATGTTCATTTCTCGTTTACATGCAGACTGAGGTGTTTGCCCGTGCTTACGCGGAACAGAGATCTGCGGCGCCGAGTCGAGGAGCAGGATCGCGAGTGTCAGGAGTACATTGTTGAGCATAAGAGATTGGCTGACCAGATGGTGCTCGTACAGTCTCAGTACGTTCAGATGATGCAGTGGATGCAGTCTCAGCAGGGAGGAGCTAGTGATCCCTCATTTCCCCCGTTTCCCCTCCTAGTTTTCCCGATTCTAATTTCTAGACTTTTATCATGTATTTGATAGAGATATGTGTACGGTTGCTACATTCATACTATACTCTGTATTTGAACATTTAACATGTTTGGTTATATTACATTTCGAATTTTGATCGATTTGGTGGATTTTAAATTATCGTTGAATGTTCTATTATATTTGTATTGTTTGTTGTGACATGTTTTAGGTTACAGATAATACAAAAACAAAGAATAATAAAAACAAATATTTAAAAATAACGACGGACTGCGAATCCGTCGTTAGGTCAACGGTCAAACACTAACGACAGATTTACTGTCCGTCGTTAACCCTCCGGCGCCGTCAACGGCCACCGGGGACACTGGCGACGGAATTTGTGTTACATCATTACTAACGACGGTTACAATCCATCGTCAATCCGTCGTTAGCTAACGACGGACTCTATATTCCGTCGTCAGAAGAGCTAACGACGAACGAAATACAAACGGAATATTCCGTCGTTAGTCCACATTGACGACGAATTTCGCGGGCTAACGATGGAATATTATGTCGCCTGTAGTTTTTTTTTATATATATAGTGTGACTTTATGTGATATCTGAGAGTGAAATATGTTGTATTGCATTGCGTAAACCATGCTATGCATGGGTACATATATATATACAATACAGAAGAGCTAATGTAAAGTTGTTATAACAACTACTTAACAAACAAAACTAAGAGCTCGATTCTTCCAAGAGCTAATGTTTTTTTTATAATATATTTTTTATTGTTTTAATATAAATAGAGTTGATAATGTTTAATGAAATTAAAAAATTCAAATAAAAATAATGTTATCAAATGAATGTTAAATATATATATATATATATATAATATTTTTAAAGATTGTAAATATGTTGTAATATATTAATTTCTATTTTTAACGTAACAAAGACATAAAAAATTATTTAATGCATATTATTTTATTTGAAGATTATTTAATTAATATAGGTTGTGTATTTTCTAATTTTTAAGCTGCAACTCGACTTGAAATTATTTAATTAATTTTTTAACACATTTGTGAAATATATTCCTTATTTACATCATATTAAATTGATAATTCAATTTATTTAATTCACATTTTTAATTGAGATGATGTGAAAAATGAAATTAAAATAGGTCAACTCGACTTGGAATTATTTAATTAATTTTTTTAACACATTTGTGAAATGTATTCCTAATTTACACCATATTAAATTGATAATTCGATTCATTTGATACACATTTTTAATTAAGATGACGGAAAATATGTTTCTTATTATCAAATATGTTTCTTATTTACATTTTACTAAGTTGCTAATTTGATTTATTTAATACAAATTTGTAATTGCGATAACAAAAAAAAATCAAATAAAGATATATCTAAATTAAGACTATTCATTTCCTCACTCCCCATTATTTGCTATTTCTATTGGTTGAAAATGAGTTTATTTATTTTACTACACTTTTTATCATAAAATATAAGAATTAATAGAGAAAACTACAAAAGTATACAGCCATTTATACTCAAATTCAAAACCTAAAACATAACCCAAACTGGGAAGCAACATTGTCGATAAATGGTTATACAACGGTGGTCCTTATGAACTAATTGTTCTTCACTTCTTACTTAGTGTAGCTTGTTAATTACATGGGTCATGACTCGTGAGTGGAAACTTATTTTCCATTTGGATATACGCCGCCCTTGAATTGTTGCTGCGTATTCAGCTCTTGTTGCAACTGCTACTGTTGTTTTCTTGATCTACCCAATTACGAACGACAACAAGTGAAACTATAGACTAAATTACGAGAGAAACGAGATCGAAAATAGATAAAACACTAACCATGATATATAATAGCATATTAAATCCATAAAAATTGATAATTAAAAGCAACTATTTTACTGTAAAATAATCACATTCCCACAAATCATATATATTTCATTACAACATT
>JAPKLX010002553.1:0-12707 GCA_026898415.1 Leonotis leonurus
TGAGGGTGAGTAAGCCATCTGGTAATTCTCTCAACTTGGGGCATTCCATTATATACAACTCTGATAAATTCTGATTGTTAAAGAATAACCCATCTGGGAGACTTTCGAGTGCCTCTAACCCTTGTAAACGGAGCCTCGTTAAATTATGGAAAGATGAATTTATGAACCTCACCTTCCTCAATCCTTCCAAATGAAGAGACTTGAGGTTTGACAAGTGCTCCAGCCTCGGGATTTCTTCACATTCTTCGCACTCTATGAGTTTTATTTCTATCAACTTGTTAAGTGCTACCCTCCCATCTCCTACTGCCATCATCTGTGTCCATATGGGAAAACTTGTTCTTTTGAAACCGTGAATTTGTAACACCTTAAGGTTAGGGTGAGGTTGGAGGCCTTCCAACACACTCTCATCATTTCTTCCTTCAACTAATTCTCTATCTTTATCATCCCATTTTAACCTCAACCCAAATAAGTCTGCCTTCTGGAGTATATTTGCTTTTAGAGCCTCTTTTTTGTCACGCACCTTTTCGAGATTATGAATCTTCAATAATCCATTGAGATTCTGCAAACTTCCTAGCTCTTCAATTTGGTAACCTTTCTTGTCTCCCACTCCAAAGAAACGTAGAGTTTGGAGAGAAGTTAATCTCCCAATTTCCGCAGGTAACTCTGCATCATCATCAATGTAAAGATGTCTTAAATTGATCAAGTATTTCAATGTACTTGGCAGTTTCGTCAAACAATGTGCTTCTGCTCTTAACGTTTGCAAGTGATGGAGTTCACCGATCCACTCCGGCAACTTTTTAATTCTTGTCTTTGAAATATCAAGATATCTCAAATGTATCAACTTCCTTACTGAATTAGGAACCTCTGTAGCACCATCATCTTTAATAATCAAAACATGTAGACTTTCCAAGTCCGAGTAGTTGAGACAACAAATATCACCATCGCAATATAATGTACGCAAATGCTTAGCCACGTCTTTTGTCATTGGACTTGCTACATCTTTGAGAAACATGTATCGAAGTGGGGTGATGGAGGAAGAACCTAAAACCGAAGATGCCATATCATGCACAAGATCGTGCATAATGCAACACTCAGTATTTCCATATTCATCTCTCCACAGAGATTGGATTAAAGAGTTAAGCAGAAGAATATTGAAAAACTTGTTACCCAAAGACTCCATATCATTTCTTCCATCATCTTCAAGAAATCCTTCTGCCATCCACATCTCAATCAGTTTTTGCTTCCCAATTTTCTTACCTTTCGGGAAAATCGAACAATATGCGAAGCACTTCTTTAGTGATGGTGAAGCCAAATGATCAAAGCTCAGTTTCAGTATCTTTGAGATATTTTCACCTCCTTCACCGTCTGCAACCCAATTTTCATTGATGGAGCTCCACTCTTGTTCGGATTTACCACGAAGCACACCCCCAACTACATTGGCAGCTAATGGCAAACCCTTACATCTCCTTGCAATTTCTCTTCCAAATCGCTCAAATTCTTCTCTATTTTCTAAGGTTTTTGCTTTGATGATGGACCAACACTCTTCATCAGACAAGCCTTGTAAGCATTTCTCATAAAGAGGTCTCACAATTGAAGCAACCTTTTTACTTCTTGTAGTCATGATAATGGCATTCCCCTTTGTAGAAGTAACTCCCGACATGGAATTTATAAAACCTTCCCATTTCGAAAAATCTTCATTCCAAGAGTCATCAAGAACAAGAAGATATGTTTTATCTGTCAAAGCTTGTTGAAGCTTTTTCAAAATATCTTGCTTGCTCTCAACTTGATCAAATTGTGAAGTCAACTCTTTGAGGATTTTTTTGAGAAGAATGATGGGATCAAAAGTTTGAGAAACGTGAACCCAAATAAGTGATCCAAATTGAGCCTTAATACATTCATGATTGAAGACTTTCCGAGTCAACGTGGTCTTCCCCATTCCACCCATGCCGACAATGGCAAGAATGGACAAGATTGATTCTTGTAGCCGAGTCTCAGCCACCTTATCAACTAATTCAGACAAAACATCATCTCTTCCAATAAAAATAGGATCAAGAGTGAATGAATCAGTTTCAAAGGAAGCATGAGAAGCAACCAGAGGTGCATTCACAACTATGCTTTGAAGGCCAAGATCACTTGCTTCTTTCTTCATGGACTCAAAATCAATATTGATTTTTTGAATAGCAAGAGCCATATTTCGGCGACTGGGAATATGATTGGAGGAAGAGAAGGTTGAGACTATCTTATCCTTCTTGGACTTCATTCCATTGACTTTCTTGTGGAGATGAAGATAGCTGATTTCGTCCAAAACATTATCAGCATCGAAAGCCAAAGCTTCAAGATCCCTCAACCATGTTCTGACAGCATCTTGGGTGAAGGATTTCTTCTGAGCATCATTTAAGTAACTTTGAATCCTTTCCAAAGCCTTCTGCAGTTGAACAACATCTCTATCGAAACCTCGAACCAGAGACCGCTCATCCTTCAAAGCAATGATGGCGTTTCGAACAAGAAGATCAATGGCTGCAGCAGCTCCTTCCATGATTTCGCAGAGACAGAGAGATAAATGTGACGTTGAGAAGATAGAGATAACGGCTGCTGTGAAAGGAAGAATTGGATTTGATGAAAACACGGTTTTAGTTTGACTTTATCAGACGCCACTAGTTCAATTTTCCTAACCATTAATTTGGTTAGTGATATCTTTTCTCGGAGAAATGTATCATTGTATCTTTTTTTATTGGATGCTCTTATTCAAAGTCATTCTTTCAAAAATACTCTAAAGAATATAATAAAAATACTCCCTTTTATCCAATTTATTTATTGTTTTGATGTTTGACCCAAATAATAATAGGTAATTCCTTTCCCAAATTAACCTTAATTTATAGTATTGAATCATTAATCATGCAATTAATATGATTTAAGTAATGGATGAAGAAAATTAATTGATATGGGCAATTATGGGTTGGAAAGCTAAAACAGCTAATAAAATGAAAATAATTAGAAAGTATGAATTGATTTTTACATTGAATATGAGGGAATACATAATAGTCACTAAAATAATACTCTTTTTGTCCTATTAAAAGTGGTTTGTGCTAGTTTTTTAGTCAAAACATGTCATTTTTAATGGGATAGAGGGAGTAGTATTTAAATTATAATTATATTTTTTTACAAAAATATCATTATTCATAATTGTTATTTATCATTATAACTATTAATCATTTTTTACCATCAAAATTATAATTCAAAAAGTTCCCCCATCCTCGCCGCCATCAATGTCCCCTCCGACCACCCCCACTCCTCTGACACTCCCATCGCCAATGAATTGTTCTCGACCTCAGCGATGAGTCTGCCTTCGTTGTGAAATGGGCAGTGCACCACTACATTTGCCCCATCGACGCCGCTAGCGAGGCAATGATGTATCGAGGATGAGTTCGACACCTTAATCACCATTTTATTTTAGAAAATGAACTATTTTAGCTTTCGGTTTGATTGAATGCTCGAAAGCTCGATGGATGGATCGCGAACAAACGAACTCGAACATGTCGCATACTCAACAGCCAACCATTATCAAGCTCGAAGTCGGCTCGTTTACTATCAAGTCTTGCTCCAAACGAGTTTTTTTTAGCCGATCTTCGAATAGCTCATGAGTAGATTTGTTTGTTTACAACCCTAATAATGTAGAAATAATGGTTTTTTTATTTAGCAAACGACATTGAACGATAACTATGCTATATTACTAGTAGAAATGTCAATTTAGTTCAAAAATGCGGGTTAGCCAGAAATCGAAGAGGCTGGTTAGAACCGAAAATATATAATTCAAAACATTTTTAGCTTGAATGGATTACATCAGAAACAACCCGAATCTAATAGGACTACCCAAGAATAGAGTGGGTTGGCCCGGTTAATAAATCTCTTAATAAAAATAATTACGACATATTTTTTTATGACATCATTATATTTTTCTATTTAAAATTTTAAATTTTATATGTGATCTTTAATTATGTGTTAAAATTTTATTTGTCATATTTTAAATATTTATTTGTACAAATATAGTATCATAAAATTTTTACACATGTTAAAAAAATACGTTAACATTCTAACCCAATTGGCCCGATAGCCCCCGAAAACTAAAGGTATAGGGTAGTAAATTTTCAGTTAAAAAAATTTAACCCAATTTAACCAAAACCGAATATACTGACAACATGAACGGATTGACCTGAAACTGAACAAGTTGACACGATTAACATCCTTATATTACTAGTTAATTTTATATCTTATTTATCTTTTCATTAATCTATTTTCAACATTAATAAAATAAAGCAGGACGAACTAAAATAATTGAATCGGATTTGGATTGAACTCCTTTTAGAAAGACTTGAAAAATGGACTTGCTACTATAGTAAATTATCTTTATGATTTATAATTTTACCAAAATAACGGTGAGGCAAAAGAGCTACGACTACGATGTATGATATGAGCATGCAACATATCCTTGATGAGCTTCTCAATCTCATCCTTATGACTATGAGAAGTGCGGTAAGGATATTGGTGTTTAGACACGCTCTCTGGTTTGAGTTGAAAATGATGATCCACCAGTTACAACCTGAATTCAGTTACTTATTTAACATTTCTTAAATTGAGATCTTCAAGTATATCATTTAGATTTTTGTGAAAATTATATATTGAACTGATAGTCTAAGTCGAGCCCCTAATCAGTAGATAAATTTTTAAATCAAGTTTTTGAGTTTTAGTAAACACTCTCTATCAATTAAATTGTTTTACTTCATTAAATATTAATTAAGATAAATTTTAATTATTAGGAGTTTAGTAGAGAATTTATTTTAGGGTTCATATATAAAAGAAATTTAGTAATCGTATATAAATGTATTTATAGAAACTCAAACTATTTTGTTAGATAATTATACAAACTTATTTCAACAAAACAAATGATAGGTGAAACAAACAAGCTAATAAATAAATAGATTAAACGTGCGTGTGTTGGCCTAGTGGTAGTGAGGTTAATATCAAAGGTTTAGGTATTGGGTCCGAGTTCTCTATGACACGGCTATGTAATTTAATATTGACGTTGCCTTAATTCTAACGTCTAATAATTGTAGCAAAATTGACATATTTCGACCATAATTTTAGGGTTTGAAATTGCTCTTGAAATGCAAACGTTAGGGTTCTTTTTGCTATTTAATTTAATTAATATTTTCTTATTATTATAAAAATATTTTTTTATTATTAATAAATTTTATAATTTCAAACATCTTTAATATGTGATTTATTATATTATTGGTTAGTTTGTATAATTAATATATATGTGTGTGTGTATATATTTAATATATATATATATATATGAGATGGTTATAATAAAAATAGATCTACTTGTGTTAACTAAAAATACATCTGAACCATCCATATTTGATCTCTTCCCTATATATATAACTTATCATTTTCTCAAAATAAATTTATCTACAGATAAAAGTATAACAAATATAATATGTTAATGTACACATTAAAAATATCTTAATAATATATTCATTGAGCGACATGTGTTTTTAAATAATATAGTTCATATAATATTTATTTTTTACATGGTATATTTTTTTGCTTCAAATTATTCATAAATCTTTATCATTCATGTCTATCAAAAATTATATAGGATAAACCAAAATAAAAGGATTATATGTGCAAGTTAAAATATTTACAAAATAACAGATAAATTTAAATTATTAGTAGCTTGAACTATTGGATTGTGATATATACATATTTTCATAATTTGAATATGTTAATTAAATATAATATGTTCTTAAAATTTTGAATATTGTTGATCATTTAATGTTAATTTTGTTATTTTTTCCCTTAAATTACTAAACTTAAAAAACCTTTAAAAAGATAAAATTTTTCTACACTTATTGAACGTTAGGGTTGTGGCAGCACCAATCCTAACTTTAAGGTCTAAATTGCTCTGAAGTATAAATGTTAGGGTTCTATTTGCTATTTAACCTCAAGTAAATAAATAAAATAGTAATTTTATTGAAAACAATTCTTACATAAAAATTCAAACTAGCATTAACATCACCGAATTCTACAAGATTTTGAGAGATTTGCATAACTTTGCACAATCTTTATTAATTGAGAAAATATCTAACCTTATCTAGGTTTGTCATTTTCCCCAACAAGATTTATTTTTCGATCTCACTTTCCAAGCAAAAACTTTCGATAACAACAATCATCAAGTTTACGGTAAGTTTATTCTAAATTTTATTTTATTTTATTTTTATAATTTATTTTATATAATACCTTCAAATGTTCTATCTTTCCCAAATAGCTATAAAATAAAATTAAAGAAAAATATTTACAGAAATCCACATTTGAAGCAATTATCATGAAAAATAAAATAAAATTCTTCTCTCTTACTAATGTTCTTACTAAATAAATTTCTTTAGATTTATGAATTAATACAAAAATATAGAAACTAATTTTCTTTAAGTAAGAACAGCCACAAAGTTTTACTTTTCTCAAGTATTTACAGAGCTCCATAGAAATTATAATTTTCTGAATTTATAGTCAACAAACTTTTACAAATAGAATAAATTATAGATCAGTTGTAAAAAAATAAAAATAAAAATAATAAAATAAAATTATTACCTTAATTGAACTGATCAAATGAAAAGATTTAGACTGGGTGTGGCTCTTGTTGAAACGAACTTTAAGAGTAGAAAAGGCTGAAAATTTTTTCATGTCTTTTGGGCTGAGAGAATATGTCACAGCCCAATCCCGAAGGACGATATAACCAGGGTGTGACTAGGGGTGAGATTTAAAAAACGGAAAAGAAAGGAAATTTTAAAATAAAATATAATTATAAGAATGTAACCCGAATCAATACACAACATACCATACTATATTATCAACACAAGGTCTGATGAACCAAGTCGACAATCAAGTATTTTCAAAGTAAAACCAGCTACAACTATGTACATATCAAAAGACATAGCTTTCAAGTGTCACAGCGGAACCATAAATTGAAATACTTATATGAGGATAAATATCTCACGGCTAGACAAAAACAAGAAACTTCGACTATAATCCTCCAGCACTCCACCACTTCGTCGATCACCTAACCTGCACATTTAGAAATACTTGAAGGGTTGAGTACAAAAGCACTCAGTGACATATGCCGAAATATTTAACATACTAAGAAGTTGTCATGCAATCATAGTAGTAAATCATAAGAGGTTTTAGGGAAATGCTCTTATGTTCACCAAATCATTTTATAAACATCATTCACGGAATACACCACTCTTCCATTCACCTCCATATTCATCCTTATCTGTTTCATGCCGGGGAAGAATATCTTCTTCCGCAAACGCTTAACTTCTTCATCGGGACTGATCATATAAAGGCTCACAGTTCACAAAGTACTAGCTCATACGATTCACAGTCACCGACTTCACGTGTACACTAATCTTAATTGGTGACTTTCAACCAACACAAGATCCGATCGATTGTTCTAGTTGGCAAGCCAACAAAGATATTAGTCACACACAAAAGATAAAACATTTTATGCATGACATAATGAGCCAACTTGCATCTTATATAAAATTGAGTTTAATAACTCTAAACATAGTGTTCAGGAAAATGCCCACATTTCAAAAGCGTGATCTTAAACTGCTCTTCTCTCTCTAGCCTTCACTTCCTCGATTAACCTCCAGTAACGAATATCGTTTAGAAAAAATGAGAATCTAAGTAAGTTTAGACATTTCTAGTGTATAATCCTAACGATAATGTCCCATAACCATTTCTATAAATGTCTAATGAGATTTAAAATCTTATTCTTATCATGCTCACTAGTAATATAATTAAATAAAGTGTTTAAGAAATATTCCACTTACAACCTTTATTATTAGTAACATAAATAAATGTTTATTTATTAATTAAACTTAATCAGATTTTACATTACTAATTAAATTTGTACAGCAACATAATTAACTAGGCATGAGTCCAATTACTTCTCCATACATAAACCCACTTCTTTATTAATCAATGGTCTAATAACAAATTATTAACAGCCTCAAGAGCTATAGAGTTGAACCAATATTTATTACTAAGCTCATAACCATGAACGTAGGATTCACAAAATTCTATAGCCATCTCTAAAAGCCCATTTGTCCTTTATCTAATTTGGTCTACAAAATGGTGAATATTTAACATAAAATTAGATGTCTCCCACTCTCAAATCTCAATCCTTAAAAGAAAACAGAAACCCATTTTACTATTCCTCCCCCATCTCTTTTCTTCTTTTCTTTCTCTTCTCTCTGTAAACAAAATCGACACACACACAGTCACACACAATACCCACAACCAATCGTCCCTCTTCTCCGGGGAAAAATCGGCCACCCCCATATAGAAAGATAGCAACTCGTCTTTCTCTCTCTCTCTATCTCCCTCTCTATAATCCTATATGTGCTCTTCTCTCTCTGTCTCTACCTCTTCTCTCTCTCATTGGCCATACAGCCCGCCAACGCAAGCTCTCTCTTCGGCCAGTTCATCAGCGCCGCTGCTTCGTCTCTGTCTGGAGCAACACTCTACCATCTCCTCCCCTTCTCTTTATTTCTTAATTAAACTTCTTCTTTTAAATTTAAATTTTTGGCTAACCCATGATTCAAGCTATATATATATATATATATATATATATATATAAGAATTGTAATAATAGTTAGTTATACAAAGAAGGCATGTGATTTCTGTAATTATATTTTAAATTCTAAGCTTATATCTATATATACATAGACAAAGCACATACTGAAGAAGCTATACCGATGTAAACAGAATATATGAAATCAGCATAAAGATATACTCTTTAATCTGTAACTACTGATAATTGAATCAAATACGGAAGAAAACCTACTTTCTTTTGGCACTGTGGATGGCTAGTTTCGGTCTCGCTTTCAATTTCTCTGGATGTTTGGATATGGGATATTAGAAGTGAATATGGGTGTTGATGGTTTTGATTTTGATTTTGATTTTTTTTTTTTTTACAGTGCAAGGTATAGTAGCTGGTGCCTGGTGTCTTTGCATCATTACAATCTTATGGTTCCCGTTTCGGTTTCAAGTTCAGACCCGTTCAAACTTAACTATGGTCGGTCCAGACCCGATCCGACCCTTTAGAGTTTAGATACAATTTCGGTTCTAATCCAGCTCGGCCCGGCCCGGCCCGGCCCAATCAAATAATCTGAATCTAAATTGTTTTGATTACGATAAGTTATAGACATATATTATAAATATTTTAATAATTAATGCATGGAAATATTTTCCTAACATTCGAAGAATATATGTATATATATATATTTATTTATTTATTGTGTTATGAATATTTCACGATCTAACAATTTATTCCTTTGTAATTATTGTCAATTAATTTAGAGAAAATGTTATCGTTTTTAAGTTGTCTTTTATTTATTTTGAAATTAGATGCATTCATAATAAGGAATATTAATTAATTTAGGTATGCTACAAATTAATTAATAAGTAATACTCCCTTCGTCTCATTATTTATGACACATTGTATTATTATAATACACTTATTTGAATATACAAAGTGTCATGTTTAATGGGATGGAGGGAGTATTAATTAGTTATACATCTTAGCAATGCTCCCAACGCCAACATCTCACACCCAAAAGTACTCATGGGTCCCTATCCGAAAATACCCATGGGTATACTCCCGGACTGAAATCATGTAAAATTTAAATAACGGTTCGGATCCGATCCGGATTTGATATTTAATGGTCCGGTTTCTATTCCAAAATCGTAATTATTTTAACGGTTTTGATCCAAATTTTACTCATTCATTAACAAGCCTAACGTGTATAAGGCGGTGAAAGTAAAAATAAAAATCTCATCCTAATGTATAGATAACCTATATATACAAATAAATATAATGTGGAGGATGATCCGTAAATATATATATATATATATATATATATATATATATATAGGATGTAGATCATATAGAAAGTGATTTTTCTGTATAAAATAGGAAATGATCTCATCCATTCATTTATCAAATCCAATGGATGATATTGTGGCAGTTTATTTCGAATTTATGGCATTAAAAAATTACAAAAAAATAACTAAAGGATAATTAAGTAATTATACTAAGTGAAAGAATTGGAAATCGCAACATGCAGTTGAGGGAATGGAGATAATTAAGGAAAGATAATCATGTGTTGTAACTGAACGCTTATTATGATTTCAGTTACCATATTTATTAGTTAGAATAATTAATTACAAATTAGATAGGTGAGATCGTGAATTGAAGGTTGAAAGAGGAGGTACAATTGTTTATCGCCATTATTAAGAAATTGCAGAGTCGCGGTTTGTGTAGAAGATGGAGGAAGGGAGTGAAGGTTATTTTTTATGAGCAGTTACGATTTTTTTGAATTGAGCTAGAATATAGCTATATATTGAGTTAGTAATTCACAATAATTGAATTGCTTGTATATATACTACATTGATATATATGTGATGATTTGATGGTTTTTTTCCAAAAACAGTTTAATTATAATTTCTCATACAAAAAAACAT
This sequence comes from Leonotis leonurus, assembly GCA_026898415.1. Taxonomy (NCBI): domain Eukaryota; kingdom Viridiplantae; phylum Streptophyta; class Magnoliopsida; order Lamiales; family Lamiaceae; genus Leonotis; species Leonotis leonurus. The sequence goes on from JAPKLX010002553.1 coordinate 10,588, forward strand.
ATTTTAACTGGTATGTAGTTGTTTTTGACAATGATAATGATGTTGTTTACGTTGTAATATTGAAAAAGAAAATTATGTTAAATAGTTTTGTAATACGGTGTTACATTAAGTTGTTTATTTTTTGGCAGAATATCTATACAGTAGGTTATGAATTGTATTTTAATATATTTTTGAATCATTAATAATATGAATATGAATTATTGGACAGTATTAGTATTTCAAATGTGAATTATATCATGTTGAACTATAAATGTACATTATATGAATTATCATAAATTCGAATTTGAATCGTTTAATTTTATACGTTCAAATTTTTTTTTTTTTTTGGATAGCATTGTTTTTTTAATGTGGTTAATAATATGTGTTGAACCTTTTTATTTTAAGGTATTGATGATCATATTTCAATGAACGAAAGAGAAATTCACATACCATAATGTGATGCTGGATTGAAACCAATAGTTGGACAAATATTCAGTACATTAGAGGAAGGTATTCAGTTATATCAGAAATACGCTGCTGTATGTGGATTTGATATCCGTCACGGTACCATTACAAGAGCAAGAGATGGTACTGTATTGTCCAGATATCTATTGTGCAACCGGGAAGGCTTGAAGAATGTTGATCGTTTGGATGAAAACAATAGGAGAAGACGTAGATTATCAAGCCGTACCAACTGCAAGGTGAGAATCATATTCATAATGAATGGTGCTGAAGGTTATCGTGTAAAAGTTTTTGTGGAGGCGCATAATCATGACCTTATTTGTACGGATTATAAAAGATTTATGAAGTTCAATCGGAACTTAGATATCGGGCATCAGAACTTCATATTAAACTGTGCTATGGTTAATATTGGTCCCGTGAGGTCGTTTCGTCTGTTTAGGGAGTTGGTCGGTAACTACGATGATGTTGGTTGCAGTTTATCGGATTTTAAGAATTTCAATCGTGATCTTCGCGCTTTTGCGATCGGAGTTGATGCTCAGATTATTTTGGACAAACTACAAAAGCAACGCGAGATTTGTACTGGGTTCACGTTTGACTTTTGTGTTGACGAAAATGAAAAATTGAAGAGCTTGTTTTGGGCTGATGAACATTTGAAAAGCTATTATAATGCGTTTGGTGATGTGGTATCATTCGACGCAACATATTGTACGAATAAGTAAGTTGAAATTTTCATTTCAAATAGTATAGTGCATATATTGAATTGTGTTATTAATAGTATTGCATTATCATATTGATAATATTGAATTGTGTATTGATAACAAGAACAATATGATTTTTGCACCTTTCACTGGTAAGGACAACCATGGAAAGTGTGTAACATTTGCTGCTGCCCTCCTTACGTCCGAGGATGTAGAAGCATATTCGTGGGTATTAAACAATTTCATAGAATGTATGGGATTGCATCCACGCATCTTAATTACATATCAAGATCCGGCTATTAAGATTGCAGTTGACGTTATGCCACAGACCATCCACCGTTTTTGCATGTGGCATATAATGTGTAAGGTTGCCGATAAACTACCTAAGAGCTTGAAAGACAATGCCGAATTTACACAGAAGTTCAATGCTGCTGTATGGACCGAACATATTGAGCCACTAGAATTTGAACATAGATGGCATTCAATTATGGAAGAGTTTGAACTATTGTATAATTCATTCAAAAGAGTTCAACATTTAAACACGGCCATTTAATGTATTTGTCAAGTTATCCACAGCAATGCAGGTAGAAATTTAATACAATTCAAATAATTATATATATACAACTCAAAGCATTTACATGTACTAATTTCAATCCAGTATATCATTTTATTTGATATTACAGTTCAACTCAATTAATATAGTATACAAATTCATTCAAATTATTATGTACACGAGAATGACATTAATAATTAAACTGATATGAAATTACAATACATAGACATAAATATAACAATTCAAGTTTATCACAACTCATTCAGACATCTTGTTCGATATTTGGAAAATTATTTAACATCCATATCAGCAATGAAAATATGGTTGTATATCAATTCAAATGTGTATAATAAACAATTCAATTAGGGAATAATAGAACCAAATCAATATGCGCATGTCTATTTCTAAACACAAGGTTATTGATATGC
>JAPKLX010004298.1:0-10170 GCA_026898415.1 Leonotis leonurus
TTATCAAGTAAACTGAAAAGTTTGCATTTGGTGTATTCCCCCCCCCCCATACACCAAACCTTGCTCTTTCGGGACCAACAAGTGGTATCAGAGCGGTGGTTCATACGACCATTGTTTTGTTTTCACAAGGTTAATACCTGCGTGGTCAACTTGAATAGATCTAGAAAATCTTTTCATCATCTGCATATTATCTGTTATGGAATCATCTGTTATCAGGGCATGCGAAGAATTCTCCATCCAAGGTTACAGAGAATGGAGCTTCAGAATCAAGATGTGTCTCAAAGCTCATCACTGCCTGATGTGGAAGGTAATAGAAGAAGGACCTTTGGCTATTACAGAAGAAACCACTCGTATCACTGAAACAGGAGCAGTCAAGGAAACTGTACTGAAAGACCCCAGAAAGTATACTTCTGAAGAAAGAAGAGAAGCAAACCTTGATGATTTTGCTAAAGGAGTTATCTCCAGTACTGTGAAAGGAGTTCATCTGGCCAAGATCCAAGATCTTGATACAGCCAAAGAAATGTGGGAAGCACTAAGAGATCTCAGCCTAGGATCTGAAGCTATGATCGAGAACAAGCTATCCCTAGCATGTAATAAGTTCGATGAATTCAAAATGAAGCCTGGAGAAACCATTGAACAAATGAAGAACAGGTTCACTGAAGTATTACTTGAAGTGTCTGCCTTCAAAAAGGATAAGTACACACAGAGAGAGAAGAACCTCAAGATTCTTAGAGCTTTACCACCAAGCTGGGAAATCTATTCAGCTATGCAACCTCTACGTGCTGATTTCAATGATCTGTCTGTAGAAGCACTATTTGATCATTTAGCTGTCCATGAATGTGATATCAGAAGGATACATGGAACAGATCATTCCTCCAGCAAGAAGAATGAAACTAGCACTAAGAAGGAGAAAGAGACTGCCTTCAAAGCGAAGTGCAAAACAGATGAATCAACTTCATCTACTGCATCAGAAGAAGGAGGATATGATAAGTTACTGAAAGAATTCTCATTGATTGCTAAGAGAATGGACAAGATGGAAGTCAGATCAAGAAAGTATCGAAGGTTCTACAAAGACAACAAGAGTAGATACCAGAAGAACAAAGAAGCAGAACAATCTGATGACAAAACAGAAAGAAGAGGTAATGGTAAAATCACTAATCCTACTGACTATACTTGCTATGGTTGTGGAAGAACAGGACACTTCAAGACAGATTGTCCTGACCTATCCAAAAGTCAGAGAGAAGAACTACGAGCTAAAAGGGACAGAAAGCTAAAAGCTCAACGTAAAGCTATGATAGCAGAAGAAAAGGAAGAAGATGATTCCAGCTCAAGCCATCTATCTGATAGTTCAACAGAAGATGATGAAGCATTCTTTGCTAAAGAAGAAGAAGACTGGGATGAATGCTTTGCAGGACTAGACAACGGTCTAGATGATGTAGAGGTAAATTCCTGCAACTCTAACTCTTCAAATAATACTGATCTGGAACAGGAAACAGAAGATCAAGATGAATATTCTTGGGATGAAGTTAATGAGATGTTCAAGAGTTACTCAAGTATCAAGAGACTTTTCAGAGAAGTTGTTGAAGAAAATGACAGATTGAAGAAAACTGAAGAGATATTGAGTAAAGCAAACACTAAGTTTGTTGCTAACATCAATGTTCTGGAAGAACAGATCAAGAGCAAAGACAGTGAGATACATTCCTTGAACTCAAAAGTCAAAGATCTTATAAATAGGAATAACATTGCTGAAGAGAAGATCAAGAAAGGAAAAGAAATGATCTACAAGAGTGATGAACGTGCTAAACTGCTAATTAACATGCAGCAAAAGGGGACTTCTGGATTAGGATATCCAGGTCACACAGAAAAAGCAGCAGGTCCAATGAAATTCGTACCAGAAAGAAGACAGATACCAGATCAAGTAATAAATTTGAAAAATAAGAAAGATCTTCCCCAGAAGATGATGATTAAGCAAGATGGTAACAGACAATATCATCAAATCAAAGGATATCCTGCTAACTACACTGAATCTAAACAACAGCCCAAAACTAAAGTCAACAGGACATCACAGAAGAAAGCAGAAAGCAAAGGATCAGAGAGATATCATCCATCTGTTCTTCACTCAAAGTCCATTGTTGACGTGAATGGGAATATCATCACAAGCTACATTACTGTTCCAAATTTAAAGCTATTCTGGATTCAAAAAGGGATCTTTGCTAATAACCAAGCACCCAGACAATAAAGGGTAGCTAAGCTTATCTAATTGCAGGACCAGAAGGCTGCAAGAAGAAGCAAGATTGCAAAAGGAACAATCTGGATAATTGATAGTGGCTGTTCAAAACACATGACATGTGACAAGAACCTACTATCAGACTACATAGAGAAACCAGGACCTCATGTCACTTTTGGATGTAATTCAAAAGGATATACCAGAGGATATGGAAACATAAAAGTAGGCAAGACCACCATTTCAAATGTCTCATATGTTGAAGGTCTCAGCCACAATCTGTTCTCTGTAAGTCAGTTCTGTACCAATGGTAATCAGATTGTTTTCAATGCTAACAACTGTTTGGTTAAGAACAAGGAAGGAGATGAGATACTCCTTACCGGGAAATTGCAAGACAGATTATATATTGTACAATGGGACAACCAGATAGAGACCTGTCTGGTCACAAAGACAGTGTCAGAAACTAGCTGGCTTTGGCATAAAAGATTAAGCCATCTCAACTTCAAATCAATCAATAAGATTGCACGAGAGAAACTAGTTGAAGGATTGCCAGAACAAGTCTATGACAAAAGTCACGTTTGTGAAGCATGTCAAGCAGGAAAGCAGACCAGATCATCCTTTTCGAGCAAATCTGCCCAGAGCTCAACCAGAATACTAGAATTACTACATTTAGACTTATTTGGTCCAGTCAAACCATTAAGCATAAATGGTAGGAAATATACTCTAGTCATCATTGATGATTATTCAAGATTTACTTGGGTAATATTCTTGCATAAGAAGAAAGAAACTCTGGAGAAGCTGCCAAATTTTCTCAACAAGATCACCAAGAAAAAGGAAGTTTCTGTTACCACCATCAGAACAGATCGAGGAACAGAATTTCTAAACCAGAAAGTTGAGGAATACTGCAACCAGATGGGAATCACTCACCAGACATCTGCTGCTAGAACTCCTCAACAGAATGGAGTAGTTGAGAGAAGAAACAGATCATTAAAAGAAGCAGCTCGTACTATGCTCAATGCAACCAGATTACCAAAGAAATTTTGGGCAGAAGCTATCTATACAGCGTGCTACACCCAGAACAGATCAATTGTAACCATCAAACATGGGAAGACACCCTACGAGATATGGAACAACAGAAAACCTAGGATTCACTATTTTCGTTCTTTTGGCTGTCTGTGTTACATTCACAATAATGGGAAATCTCAGTTGAAAACCTTTGATAGCAAAGCTGATCCAGGGATATTCTTAGGATATTCTGATGTCAGCAAAGCTTATAGGGTTTTTAACCAGAGGACTCACATTGTGGAAGTAACACCTCATATTGTTTTTGATGAATCTGTTATTAGTGACAGAGACCTAGATGCTGATCAAACACAAGACCAGAACATAAACCAAAAAACAATCCAGAACAAGAACCAGAAATCAAAAGAGATTCTGTTAGAAGACATTCTAATCTGGAATACATCAGAAGAGAATGAAGTTGAAGTTCCCAACAGTGCTGAAACAGTAAGCTTGCAGCAAGGGGGAACAGAACAGACAACCTTAAATACACCAGAAGACAATCAGCCTGAAGGTGGAACCAATACTAATGAGCCAGAACCAGAACAACCCGATGAATCAAGAGATTCAAATGGTTGGAATAATGCTCAAGAAGAACCAGAAACTGAAAATCCTTTTCAAACTTCTCATCCAGAATTTGAGGACCCAGCAAGTGAACCAGAACCAGAGATATCAGAAGAGGAGATATCTAGCAGAAGGAAATGGATTCAAGAAAATCATCCTTCTGAACAGATTGTTGGGAACCCAACAGATAGAGTGAGAACCAGAAGAATGCATGGAGAAAGTGCACTTCTCAGTTGTTATCTGTCACGTGTTGAACCCTCTGACACCTATGAAGCACTTAGAGATGCAGACTGGGTCATAGCTATGCAAGAAGAACTCAATGAGTTCAAAAGAAACCAAGTCTGGTATATGGTTGACAGACCAAAACATCAAGGAGTGATAGGTGTAAAATGGGTATTTAAAAACAAACGAGATGAGAATGGAGAAGTAGTCAGAAACAAAGCTAGACTTGTTGCAAAGGGATACAATCAACAGGAAGGTATCGATTTTGATGAAACCTTTGCACCAGTGGCCAGATTAGAAGCAATCAGGCTATTTCTAGCATATGCTGCATACAAGAGATTCAAAGTATACCAAATGGATGTTAAAAGTGCATTCCTTAATGGCATACTTGAAGAAGAAGTGTATGTTGAGCAACCACCTGGTTTTGAAGAAGAAAATCCTGACCAGAGAGTATATAGACTAGCCAAAGCTGTTTATGGACTGAAACAGGCACCCAGAGCGTGGTATGAAACTTTATCCACATTCTTACTGGAATCAGGCTTTAGAAGAGGTTCTGTTGACAAGACACTATTTGTCATCAAAATCAAAGAACATATTCTGTTGGTCCAGATATATGTCGATGACATAATCTTTGGATCACAGTCTCCCTATCTGTGTGACAAATTCGCTGAACTAATGAAGAACAAATACCAGATGTCCATGATGGGTGAGATGAATTTCTTTTTAGGACTGCAGGTAAAGCAATTACCAGATGGTATCTTTGTTAATCAAGCAAAGTACATCAATGATCTGCTAGTCAAGTTTGGAATAAAAGATAGCAGAGCAGTAAAAATTCCTATGCAATCAAATGGAAAGATAGATCCAGACCCAGAAGGAAAACCAGCTAATATTACTCAATATAGAGGAATTATTGGCTCTCTGCTATACCTTACAGCAAGCCGTCCAGATATTACATATGCAGTTGGAGTTTGCGCCAGATATCAAGCAAATCCTAAAGAATCACATATGGAAGCTGCCAAAAAGATACTTAGATATCTTAAAGGCACAGCTAATATTGGTCTCTGGTATCCACAAGATGATAACTTTGAGCTTACAGGCTATTCTGATTCAGATTATGCAGGATGCAAACTGGACAGAAAGTCTACCTCTGGAACATGTCAATTTCTTGGAAACAAGTTGATATCTTGGTTTTCAAAGAAACAGACATCTGTTGCTACATCAACCACAGAAGCAGAATATATGGCTGCTGGAAGCTGTTGTGCACAGATACTCTGGTTGAAACAGCAATTAAGAGATTATGAGACTGATGTAAAGGAGATACCTATATTCTGTGACAGCTCAAGTGCTATAGCTATAACACAGAATCCAGTACTCCACACAAGATGCAAACATGTCGATGTAAGACATCATTTTATCAGAGATCATGTAGAGAGAAAGCACATCAAGATAGAGAAGATTCATACAGACATCCAACGTGCTGATATCCTAACTAAAGCATTACCAGATGAAAGATTTAAGATGCTGTGTGGAAAACTAGGACTACTCAGTCTGGATGAACATGATCAGAAGGCTACCAGATAGCCAATACCAGAAGGCTACCAGACAGTTACCAGAAAGCACAGTTGAAATAAAGTACACGTGGGATAACTTTCTCTATAAATTCACGAGAAAGCCAAGTGAAAATTATTTTTTAAATGCTAAGTCAAGGGGGAACTTTTAAGGAAATTGAAGCGTCGAGATAAATGACGTCATCTTCCTAGGTTACAGACTGTAAAAGATATTTTTATCCTTGATTTACTACAAATCTCTCATCCTTGTGATGATTAGCCCAACTTTGGGAACTGGGATCGAGGAAATCCCTGCAAAAGTCAGAAAAAGGAAAGTTGCCAAAAGTGAGAGATACGCACACGCTCGCATATAGACCCTAGGATCTAGAGCGTTCATCTCACTCAAGGAAAGGCGGCAAAACAAATCTTGAAGCGGGAAAATCTAAAAAGGGAGAAAATCTTTTCAACTCTTCGAATTTCTTTTCTCTTAAATTATTTTTATATATACGTGCGATATCTTCTCTAAACTGTTCACCTTCACTTTCATCGCACTGAGCACTCTCAAAATTCTAAGCACTTAAGCATTTCAAAATTCTCTGCATCTCTTCGCAAAAACATCTTTGCGTTTGACTATGGCACCTCAAACTTCACTCTTTCTGCAACACGTAGCTGAGGTTCAGAAATTTCTCTCACCTGAACCGTACGCTGTACTTGAAACCCATGGTTTTCGAAAGCTTGATGAAATTTTCGCAATGGTTAAACGCTGCAAAGGTTTTTAAATTTATTCAGTTTTACCATATCTGCAGTATGCTTGATATATTACTTGTTTATGAACTGTTCTGAATTTGCTCCTCATAACTGTTCATATTACTCTGCTTGTGCTAGATACTCATATGCATTTGTTTTATTCTTGTGAGATTAGGTTTCTGCAATATTGTAACTGCTCATCCAAATATGTTCCTGGCAAAGCAAGTTGCCACATTCTATCTGACATGGCAAAATGACAAACATGGCTTTGAAGCCAATGTACTGATGCCAATTGGTGACAGAACAAGCAAGACCCCATACAATGTGATTGAAATGATTAATCAAACGTATAGAGTAAAGGACGAAGGTCTAGCTTTAGAAGATATCACGATGGCACAATTACAGGAGGCTGTTGAGATCATGTTGGTGATACCTATTTCTTATACTGGAAGGATGTTCCAGAGATCTCTACTTCAACCAGGATTCAAGCTCCTCTTAGAAATGGTTCAGAGGATTTTTCTCAACCACAGTGGCACTTACGATCAAGTCACACCTGAAAAATTCAGAATTCTCACAGCGGTTGTTCTCAACCTTCGAGTCAACTGGAGCAGAATCCTCTTTGAGCTGATGGCTAAAGAAGCAAAGCTCGTGACTTACTCAAAGGATAGCAAGGGCAGAGGAACTTCAGTGGAAGTTCGAAGAAACCTTCGCCATTCCACCAAGATAAGTCTGATGATTGAGCGATTTTTCACCCAGAAGGTCTGGGAAGATGCAGTCGAATTCAACACTGGTCATTCTATTCCAAAGGACCAGCACCAGCTGGAGATGTCTCTGGGCCTCGCTCCTCAATTTTTCAACAAGATCCCTGATGAAGTGCACCGTGTTGCTGCACTGGAAATGGGTAGGTCTAACCCAACTTGGATGCCACCTACTAAAGGTGTGGAGAAGAAGAAGGAGAAGATAGTGAAAGAAAAGGCAGCACGTAAGCGAGGAAGTTCTGTTGAGACAGAAACCTCTGCTTCTCTGCCAAAACAAAAGAAAAGAAGACTCCAGAAAGTGCAAGAGCCCTCTTCACCACCAGCACAGACAACAGAACAATCAGATATGCCAGCACATACAGAACATGAAACTGAGGCACCTCAGGCACCAGCAGAACACACAGAGAATCCTGCTACTGATGTGGAGCCAGACACAAGTCATCCGGAGAAAGATTTTTCTCCTGCCCGAACAGCTACTCCTTCTCCCAACCGAATGGACAGAATAAGTGAAGAAGAAGAAGAAGGAGAGTCCACTGATGAGGAGGAAGAGAAGAAGCGACAGGCTGAGAGTGTAATTAATCTGCTTGAGAATGAAGCAGAACACTCAGTGCTGCAAGACTTTCCTGGTATTCAATCCTTACCAGAGAGTTTGCATACAGCAAAGCGCGTCAAATTCTACTTGCTGGTCAAGGACAGTGAGTACTATATATTTGATGCCTTGCTCCAGCTCAAATCAATTGATGAACTGAAGAAAGAAGAAGCCACTCTACTGAGTCTGCTCCAAGTTACTACTGTTCAGGAAGTCAGAACAGAATACCATCAGCTTATCTCTGTCCTCATGAAGCAGGAGGCAGAAGCACTGAAAATTGACATGCCCACATCAAGTTCTGCACAACCTCAACAACAACTACAACCAGAACAGGGAGTACCTACTGAAAGTCAGTTTCCCAAGAAAACTCCACCAACAAGACAATCTCCCAAGAAAACACCCATTATTGATCTAGATTCCGGAGATGATGAACCAGTAGGCCAACACATTGGCGGAGAACCCAGTAATGAAATATACACCCATGGTGCTGCCCAGAAATTGAAGAAACATGTGAATTTCTACACCATGGAAGAACTGTTGGAAAGAGAGCCCAAGACCTTCAATAATTATCAACTGGATAATCTGATCACTCTGCGAGTTGAAGATCACATGACAGATGTGTGCAACTCGATTCAAGAGAAAGCCACCCAGATTCTCACTGATTTTAATCAACATCAAAAGGATTATGTTAATGATATGGATAAGGACATCAGAGGCAAAATCAGAAAGATCAGAGACGATCTGAACAAAAAGATGGATGATGACAGAGAGGTCCATGAAGCTGACCAGAAAAAGCTCCATTTACGCCTGACAGGAATTGATGAAAAAGCAGAAAAGGCCACTGCCCTGCTTGCTGAACTGCTGGCCAACCAAGATGAGTCTATCAGTGCAGCTGTTGACAAGAAAGGCACTGCTCTTGCTGCTCAACTCAAAGAATCTACTGACCTGGCCATCCACTCCCAATTTGCTAAATTTGAAGATGACAAATTTGTGGAGTTGATGAGAAGACACCAGATCGATGTGCTCAATGATCTGCTGTACCCCAATCCTGATGAGTTTGGCAACCAGAACACTCGTCTCACTGCTGTTGAAGAGCTTCAAGCTACATATGACAAAACATTGTCAACATTGAACAGCAGACTGGAGAAGAAATTGGATGCCTCTGACCAGACAATCAACCATCTGCTGGGCTTTAAAGAAGATGCAGAGGAAAAGATGGACAAGATGTCTGAGGAGATAGTTTCCCTTCGTACACTCATCAATACCCTATTTGATGATGTCAAAAAGGGGGAAATCTCTGGAGGAAAGGGTGGAAAGGGAAGCAGCAAGGCATCTGCTGAAGCAACAGCACCAGCACCAGAAGCACCTGTACCAGCACCAACCCAACCAAAAACTACCACTCCTCCCAGACCTGACCCTACTCTTCTAGGATCAGAACCAGCTCAACCTACATCTGCAACCCCCAAAGACAAAGGCAAGAAGCCTATAGACGAAGGGGATCAGATAGCAGAGCTGCTGCTATTCGGAGTGAGCATGGATCAAGCGTGTGATCCAGTATTCAGAGCTCAATTTTACAAAGATCAGGCGGAGAGAGAGAGAAAGCTGGCTGCCCAGGAAGCCAAAGAGAAATCTTATCAAACACCTTTCTCCTGGCCTACATCTACTGAACGCTCACAGCAGCAGTCCTCTCAGTCAACAACTCAATCTAAGAAGAAGAAGAAGAAGTCCTTCTCCTGGAATCTGTCATTACAAAAAGAGACACCCAAAGATACATGGGTTCCAGAAGAGGACCAGATTGATTGGGAGAAAGTTAAGCAAGGGTTTATTCTGAACAGATATTTTTTGAAGGAGCCTACATACTCAGAGTCGACACCAGATGAAGACTTCACTCGATATCTGGAGAATTTTGGAGATCAAGACCTCATAAAGAGAATCAGAACAGCAGCAGGAGAAGCCAAAATTCAGATAAAAGCTCCAGAGAAAGAGTACATGATCTGCCCAACCATACCTGGGAGCAACTTACCTGACAAGACTTACATTCTCAACTACATCAACCAGCTGGCCAAAATCAAAGGATACAAGATAGATAACCATGATCCTAACTACGCCAGAGTTAGAGATGGGATATATGAAAGTATCCAGCTGGTTTCTGATGCACAGAGGGAGAAGATGAGGAAGGGTGGAGCTGCAAGATGGTTTTCATAGACAAATCTTTATATCTTCTGTTTTTGTTTCTTCTGTTAATCTTTTGTACTCAACAATTCACACATCAATGAATTTGGAGTTTTTCTTATCTCTCTGTTTTTTACTGTTATTTAACTTAAATAACAAATTAACCAGTTTGTCCAGAACATGATACAAGTAACATTGTTTTTACTAAGTGTGGTTTTGACATCATCAAAAAGGGGGAAATTGTTGGGAACCCCATAACATTTCTTAGTTTTGATGATGGTTTTTCAA
>JAPKLX010003371.1:0-11219 GCA_026898415.1 Leonotis leonurus
GAAAAGAGAAACTATTGCATTAAGTTTTCTGAAGCAAACGAGTAAGACTTAAACCACCACATTCCGCACACTTAAGTTATTAGTCCATCAGTCAAACACTAAGTGTAGACTGAAGGATTGCTAACTGAAAGTCAACCTCTCAACTGAAGTTCCTCCCTTCAGTTCAGGAGACACAAAAGTTTTAATTGATAAAAACTGACTGGTGTATCCCCCCCCATACACTCAGTTAAACTCGTTTCGGGACCAACAAGTGGTATCAGAGCAGTGTGTGTAATTACCACTGTTTCTAAAGACCCAAGGTTTTTAAACTGATCTTTCAGAAAACTCATTTGCATTTTATCTAACATCTTCCATGGAAAACACTCTCAAATTACCCATGTTCTCAGTAGAGGACTATGACTACTGGAAGTACAAGGTCTCTTCTTTCCTGAAAGCACATCATGTAATGATGTGGCAAGTGATCTCCACAGGACCCATCAAAATCATGAAGACTTTTCCTCAGGAGACCGCTGGTATAAGAGAACCAGGCACTGAAGAAAAACCACTCACTGAGTATTCAGCCGATGAGAAGAAGATCGGTGGCCTAGATGATTATGCCAAACATATCATCTCAGGAACTCTTGAGAGGCCAATGCTCGTTCACATCCAACACTGCGAAACGGCTAAAGAGATGTGGGAGACACTCGAGCAGATGTGCGCAGGATCTGAAGAAATAAAGGAAAACAAACTGACTCTTGAGTGTCAGAAATATGATGCTTTTTTGCAGGTTCCTGGAGAATCCATCAGTGAGGTGGAACTAAGGTTCATGCAAATTCTCACATCAGTCAGAGCACTGAAGCCTGACAAATACACTCAACGAGAGATCAACCTGAAGATAGTTTGGTGTCTTCGACGTGAGGAGTGGCTGCCCTATCAAATCCAAATTAGTGGGCGCACTGATTTCAACACCCTCACCACAGCTGCCATCTTCAGTATACTGAAGAGCCATGAGACAAGGCAGAAGATATTGGATATCTCAAATCCAATGAGAGAAGCAATCCCACTCTCTACTCAATCTCAAGATATTGTCGCCTTCAAGGCAGACAAAAGTCCAGTCAAAGAATCTAAGCCAGAGGCTCTAGACCTCGAAGGTATGTCTAAGGCTGAACTTATGGAACAATATGTTTTAATGGCAAAACGTTTTGAACGTGCAGATCTGAAGAACAACAGATTCAGGAAGTTCCATAGAGACAACCGCTTCAGAAGAAGTACACCATCCACTGAAACTTCCACCTCAACATCAAATCAGGATGCGACTGACAATCAGTCCAAGCCTGAACGACAACAATATAGCAAAGGTGTTTGCTATGAGTGCAGAGCCTCAGATCATTTCAAGCCTGATTGTCCTGACCTAAGCAAGAAGGAAAGGGATGAGCTAAGGCTCAGAAGAGATCAACGAGCGGCTGAAAGGAAAGCCATGCTTGTTGACGATGATCCAGACCAGATCAACACACCATCCAAGTCAAGCTACGAGAAACACTTCTCAGATTCATCAGATGATGAAGACCTTGGCTTGATTGCTACTGAAGATGAAGATTCAAACGAAGTATTCTGCCTAATGGGCAACGGAGACTTTGTTCCCCAGGTAATTTACGCTCATGTAATGCCTGAAGGATACGTTGATCCTAAAACCAGGAACTCTACATCATATGCACTCATACCACCTGCATCACCCATTGCACCCACACCAGAAATTCAGACTCTGTCTGAAAACACACACACTGAAACATCCAAAACTGAAATGACTTCAGTAGAAGATGAAGAAACAATGGATGATGAGGCAAGTGTCTCACTGGAAGAATATGAATCCTTATCTGAGGATTTTCGCAACTTACAAGCAATCTTTCTAATCATCAAGAAAGAAAATGAAGATCTCACATCCAAGTTGGATGTTGTGCAAACTGCAGGCTTATCAAGCCTATCTGATACTGAAATACATGAGATGTCTAATCTCAAGAAGGATATTGAAACAAAGAACAATGAAATATTGTTCAAGGATTGTCAAATACGTGAACTCAATGAACGAAATGATCTTCTAACTGAAAGAATTGAGTATTACAAGACAAAGGTTGAAACCTGGACAAAATCTGGGTACACTAATCAGTTGCTAAGTGAATCTCAAAGACCAAAAGGCAAAGGTCTTGGGTTCAATCAAGATAAGAACAAAGTACCATTTCTGAAAGTGCCTAAACTGACTTTTCCAATTATATCCTTTGTGAAAGCCACTGACAAGGCTTCCACTGAGGAAATGATTGCTACTAAGACAGTCAAGGATACTCAAAACGCTTCTAAGTCCCAAGGAAAGAAGTTACTGAACAAACATGAGCCTAAACTTAAGGCTAAGGTTGGTACTGAAAAATCAGCACATACTGAAACACAAGCTTCTGAAAAACCAAAGCAGGTTTTCAGGAAGCAAACTGTTTCAAGAGCTACTGAACAAAGGGCTTTCAGGAAGCCTAAGGTAACTGACAAGTCAAAGGCTACTGAAAAGCCAAAGACCAAAAGAAGCCAAACTTATAAGCAACATGCTACTGAAAGGCATGAAACGAGAAAACATGAACCAAGGAGATATTATCAGTCTCCTGAATCACGATACTCTAAAACAAAGTGCTCTCACTGCACTTGCTCTTCACATGGTTCATCCCCCAGATGTTATGACTCAAGAAGTCATAGAACTCAAAGATGGGAATCTTGCTCAAACAGATATGAACATAGGAATTTATCACCTAGTTCATATTATTCTGATTTTTCTAAAAAATCAAATGATTTCCATAATTCCCCAGCTCATTTCTATGCACCAAGACATTCAGTGCATACTGAAAGGCGTTGGACTAGACCTCAACATGCTCAAACTAACTTTAAGGCTCAGACTAAGCCTGAAGTAAGCAAGAGACATGTTCAAAAGAGAGAAACCAACGCTGAACCTAAAAAGAAGAAACATGTTGCATCTGCACCAAAAATCATAAGGCAACATTGGGTGCCAAAGCATGTCATGCATACTGCAGTCAGGTCTAGTTCAAAGTTGGATTCTGAAACTCAGTAATTGCAGGACCAAGGACCAAGGAGAGGTGCACACAAGGAGCAGTCCAGCTGGATTATAGACAGTGGATGCTCAAGGCACATGACGTTTCAGAAAGAAGCCCTCTCCAACTACACTGAAAAGGATGGTCCTCAGGTAACCTTTGGTGATAACTCTAAGGGTTTCACTAAAGGGTATGGTACTCTCAATATAGGGAATGTTTCAATTACTGATGTTTCCTATGTTGTTGGTCTGAAGCACAACTTACTTTCAGTAAGTCAGTTGTGTGATAAAGGCTTTAATGTTATCTTCAGTTCTGATGAATGCAGGATTAACAAGCTCACTGATGAGACCACTGTGATGAAAGGCTTCAGGGTGGGAAATATTTACGCTGCAGATTGGAAAGCCTCCTCCCCTGAAACATGCCTGGTCTCAAAGAGCACTTCAGAACAAAGCTGGTTATGGCACAACAGGCTAAGTCACCTGAATTTCAGAGTCATCAACAGACTTGCAAGACACAGCCTAGTTCGAGGAATGCCTAACCTAGTCTTCGACAAAGACCATGTTTGTGGATCATGCCAGACTGGAAAGCAGATCAAAGCCTCATTCAAGACCAAATAAACTCCATCCACTGAGAAGATTCTTCAACTCTTACACATGGACCTATTTGGACCTGTGACTCCACTCAGTGTAAATGGTAGGAAATACTGTCTTGTTATTACTGATGATTTCTCTCGTTTTACTTGGACAGTGTTTCTAAGAAAGAAGAATGAGACAATGGAGCGCATACCTGAACTTCTAACAAAACTGAAGAATCAAAAGTCAACAAATGTTATTACCATACGCACTGATCGAGGGACTGAGTTTCTCAATGCCAAGATTTCAAATTTCTGTGCACAAATGGGGATAGAACATCAGACTTCAGCTGCAAGAACTCCACAACAAAATGGCGTTGCCGAAAGAAGGAATAGGTCACTGAAGGAAGCAGCAAGAACAATGCTCAACAGTTCAGGAATCCCAAAGAAATTCTGGGCTGAAGCAATCAACACTGCATGCTACACTCAGAACAGATCCTTACTGACCACACGCCAACGAAAGACTCCATATGAGCTATGGAATGACAGGAAGCCTACTCTTAAATATTTTCGTGCTTTTGGTTGTAAGTGTTATATTCACAACAATGGCAAAACTCAATTAAACACTTTTGATGGCAAAGCAGATCCTGGATTCTTCCTTGGATACTCAGAGGAGAGTGCTGCCTATAGAGTTTTTAATAAGCACAGCCTTGTAGTGGAAATGACACCTCATGTTATTTTTGATGAATCTATTTTTGAGTACAGATTGAATCAAGTTGGAGTTGTTACTGAAAGACTTCAGAATCTGAATCTAACACCTTCAGTTCAACAATCAAAGGAGGTTCTCATCTGGAGCTTAGAAGAAGATGATGAAGAGAATGCTCCCACTGAAGAAACAAATGTCAGATTGGATAAAGAAAAGGAGCCCACTGAAGTCATAGCTTCAGAAACTGAAGATAGGCCTCCAGCGCCTGAAACAGCCCCTGAAACTGAACACTCTTCTCCCACTGAAACTGAAGATCTCACTACTGAGATTCCACTTAGAGAAGAAGACATCCAATCTGAAGACCTCATTGAAGTTCAGATTCTACCTGAAGTACAGACATCTACTGAAGATCTCACCATTGAGATTCCATCACCAACTTCAGGGAGTAACAGTCCTAACTTAGTGAATTTTCCTATAACTGTTGCTACTAACGATATAATGGCCAGTTTAGATAAAACTATTTTGCAGGATATTCAACAAACTGAATATGTAAGAGCCAACAATCAAGGGGGAACAAGTATAGTCCCTCAGACTGAAGAAGAATTCAATCCATTTCAAAGGAGCCCTTCAGTAACCACACCACCTCCTAGTCAGAGAATGGACTTAATGATAATTACTGAAGAGGACATGAAGAGAAGAAGAAGATGGATTGAAGATCACCCCACAGACTCAGTGATTGGAAGTCTACAAAGAGGAGTTCAGACCAGAAATCAGATTCAGGCAGAAATGGTCCAGCCATTAGCCACAGTTGAAGCTCCTACTGACTCCAACACTGAAGAACAACTCTTGATAAAAGATGATGTTGCTCTGTTTTCAGATGAAAACTTCCTACACAACTGCTATCTCTCCAACATTGAACCCAAAGACGCTCAGGAAGCCCTTCAGGACATGAACTGGGTCTCCGCGATGCAAGAGGAACTGAATGAATTCACCAGGAACCAAGTTTGGGAACTTGTGGATCGTCCTAAGCATCAAGGTGTCATTGGTGTGAAATGGGTCTTCAAGAACAAGAAGGATGAACTAGGAGAAGTTGTTCGCAACAAGGCTAGACTGGTTGCCAAGGGTTACTGCCAAGAAGAGGGCATTGACTTTGATGAAACCTTTGCACCAGTAGCCAGACTGGAAGCCATCAGACTCTTCCTCGCCTATGCAGCTCACATGAAGTTCAAGGTCTACCAGATGGACGTGAAGAGTGCATTCCTGAATGGCGTACTGAAGGAAGAAGTCTACGTGGAGCAACCTCCAGGCTTTGAAACTGACTACACCAAAGTGTATAAGCTACACAAGGCTCTTTATGGGCTGAAACAAGCTCCTAGAGCTTGGTATGACACTTTGTCTGTTTTTCTTATTGAATCAGGTTTCAAGCGTGGATCAGTGGATAGAACTTTATTCACCATCAAGTATAATGGAGACATATTAATCGTTCAGATTTATGTTGATGACATTATATTTGGTTCGAAGTCCAAGAAGCTTTGTGACAAATTTGCTACGTTGATGAAGACTCAGTATCAAATGTCAATGATGGGAGAGATGGGATTCTTCCTAGGATTCCAGATCAAGCAATCCCCTGAAGGCATCTTCATCAATCAGGCCAAGTACACAAAGGAACTGCTCATCAAGTTTGGACTTCAGGATAGCAAATCAGTGAAGATTCCAATGAACACAAATGGCAGGATAGAACCAGATATTGAAGGAAAGCCAGTCAACCAAACTGAGTATAGAGGAATCATTGGATCCCTTCTATATCTCACTGCCAGCAGGCCAGACATCACATTCGCAGTTGGAGTGTGTGCACGCTATCAAGCAAATCCAAAGGAGTCACACATGGAAGCTGCGAAGAAGATTCTGCGCTACCTGAAGGGCACACCCAACCTTGGTTTATGGTATCCTTCAGATGATAATCTTGAACTAACTGGTTATTCTGATGCTGATTTTGCAGGTTGCAAGTTGGATAGGAAGTCTACCTCAGGCACCTGTCAGTTCTTGGGAAACAAACTCATCAGTTGGTTCTCCAAGAAGCAGACTTCAGTTGCTACTTCAACTACTGAAGCTGAATACATGGCTGCTGGAAGTTGCTGCTCTCAGATACTCTGGCTCAAGCAACAGCTTAGAGACTATGAAGTGCCTACTACTCAGGTTGCAATTTATTGTGACAGTTCAAGTGCTATTGCAATCACTCAGAACCCAGTTCTACACACAAGGTGCAAGCACGTGGACATCAGGCATCACTTCATACGAGATCATGTTGAGAAGAAGGATGTCACCATTGAGAAGATTCACACTGACATTCAACGAGCAGACATTCTCACCAAGCCACTGGAAGAAGCTAGATTCAAAATGCTAAGTGGCAGACTTGGCTTACTGAATCCAGACATCTCCTGAATGTGTTCACTGAAGGTAAAACTGAAAGGTACAACTCTAAATTCTATCCTACTGATGTCTTAATGACTCCCTGACTCAGTCCTCTTCGTAAACTGAAGTCATGATCATAATGAGACTCAAAACAACGTGATGATTACACCCTGAATAACTCTACATAGTTATTTCAGATCTCAAATCATCACACATTGCAAACTACATGTTGAAACTAACATTTTAGGCAACTGAAGAATATAAGGCCACTGAAGTTCACACATGTCAAATCTGAAATTACATCAAGGCAATGTTCAGAATGTTACTTCAACTGAAGATTTTCAGATTTCATGCTAAACAACGGACAAGTTCAAAGCCCATACTGAAATCTGAAGTCCACTGAAGTATCTACAACGGCCACTGAAACTTCACAGAGTCAAAACTGAAATTCACATGTGGTACAAAATCTGAAGCGCAAACTGAAGCACTTCAGAATCTGAAGTCTCCACTGAAAGGGAGTCCATCAGTTGCTAGTATCACCAACTGAAGTTTAACACTTGCATTTATTTCGAACATTTATTGCTCTAAGTGTTTCTCTCCTTAATTCTGAACTGATGTCTTTTTCGTAATTATCTTTTAGCGTACCTCGATTTTCGCAAACTTAATTGATACGCTATCACAACATTTAATGCGTATCAAAATTGAACAGTGTAAAGTGATTGTACTTAAGTGCTATTTTTATATAATTTGACTTTTGGGTAGTCAAACGTCGCATGTGTACTCCACGCGCTGTACTTTCCCGCTCTTTCTTTAATCAAACCGACGTGGCTCAACCCTACCCATTGATTTCAGTAAACATGCAACTTAATCCAACCGTTGATTTCATTATATATAAATCATCTTCTTCGACGGTTACTCACTTCTGCATTTACCTTCACTTCAAGCCTCTCGCTATACTGTCTTCCCTAACTCTAAGTGCTTACTGAATCCAGTGTTTCCTGCCTGTTCTCCACTAGTTTGTGTTGTTTCATTTCATAATGTATGTTTTGCTATTGCTTAACTATTTTGTTAATACACTATGTTACGTAAACTGAAAACACTAATCTTGTATGGTTTACATTTCAGATAATCAAAATGGGCAAGAAACCTCTACCACCTGCACTACCCCTGTCTCAACTATGCCAACGAATCTTCCCAGAGCCAACAGCCATTTATTCACAGACTGATGTGGATGAAGCTAAGGCTGTATTTGAAGTAATTCGTTCAGTGAACCTGGATACACTGACAACTCTCCATCCTCGCAACATATATTCTGAAGCTGTGGTCCTCTTCTATATCTCCCTTGGATATGAAGGAGACCAACTGATGTCGTCACTTCAAGTTAGGGTAAAAAGCAAAGAAACAGGCATCATCGAGGAGAAGCCTGTACCACTGAATGTGACAGAGATGCTTCAATCAATTTTTGGACTGCAAAACAAAGGAAAGAGGAACCCCAACCAATTTCTGAAGTACAAGGCAGAAATTCAGGAATTTTTTGATGAAATTCAAACAGACGGTGAATCAAGACCATTCAGTACAGCAAACAACAACAAAGGACTTATACGTCCTGAAATGCGTCTCTTACTGGACATTGTTCAACTGAGCATTCTCGGGAAGAAATCATCTCACGAACAACTCAGCTGGCAAAAACTGAGTTTGATGCGAAGTATTTATGCTGCTGATGGATCAAACTGGGTAGCAGTTATGGAAGAGCTTCTACTGGCTGAAGCTCAGAAACTGAAGGAAGTTAAGGATGGTATTACTATGACCGGGGCAGATACACTGAACCTTGCAACTAAGGTGTCAGTTCTGATCGAAGTGCGTTTCAAGAACGCTGAGAAGCTTTTCGCCGCTCACAAACCTTTTGAGCAAAAGCTTCTTTTTAGCTCAAACCTGGATGTGCTTACATCCATGTATGGCAAAGTCAAGGCTATACAGATGGAATCTGAGATTGCCATCCCCGATGTTGATCCTATTCAGGCCATCGAGGATTACGACGAGACTGCTCCTCCCTCTCCTCCCAAAATAAGTCCAATCAAGAAGAAGAAGAGAAAACTGATCAAACGCCCTCAAGGCGTACTGAAGCTGAAAAAGCCTTAAGCTTTGGTTGATGAAGACTCTCCTCCTCCCTCACCTCCATCTGAGGACGAGGAACCCCAGTTCAGGCTTGCCAAGCGCCCCCGCACTCTTCTCCGCATGTCTGACAATCCCTCTCCTCAACGCCACCTTACCCCTGAAGACTCTCTCTTTCTTTCTCAAATCATTCAAATTTCAGGTAAACCCGCCTCTCCACTCCAGTCTTCACCCCTTCTCACCCCAACTGAACCAATCATCATCCCCTCACCACCCTCTGAACCCATCATCATTTCCTCTCAACCTTCATCTCCTAAACCACCTACTGAACCACCCACTGAACCCACTCCCACTGAACAAATCATAACCATAACTGACCTACCTACTGAATCATTACCACCTCCTTCACCACCTACTGAACCTTTCCAAACTAAAACCACCACTCCCACTGAAATCCCTACTAACACTGAAACCATTCTACCTCCACCAATTCTTATCCCCACACCCTCCTTCTCAGAAATTCAAACTACTTCACCTCCACATTCTCCTCCAACCCACCCTGAGACTCAAACCCACAACCCCTCACCTCACAAAACACCCTCACCCTCTACTTATTTTTCTTCCCCTGAACATTTTCACTCACCTCCCCAAACTGACCTTAACCCTGTTCCAACTAACCCTTCCTCACCTCACCCAACTCACTCTGAACCCCCACCTGTACAATCTAACCCTTCTTCACCCCCAACTCAACCCTCTTCACCACCACCTACACAAACTGAACTTCCCACTGAAACTGAATCTCCCCGCACTGAAACTCACCAAAATGCCTCCACCTCTGAACCCGCTGCAACTCCTGCTCAATCTTATCTCAATCATATTGAGTTGCAGACCATCAAACACCTTACCACAACCTTTCCTGAACTTTTCCATCACCCACACCTAGCCCAGGCCTGCCAACGCCTATGGTCGTGGCGCTCTATTCGCTTCCTTGATTCTCAGGCGCTCCAGTTCAAAACTGAACTTGATGGCCTGAGTGCCTTTTTGATTGAAGAGGCTGACCTCCAGGCCTGCTTCCAATTTTCTGATGCCCGTGATGCATTTCTGAATGCTGAGGCACTTATTGAACATCAACTGGCCCACGCTGAATCTTCAGCCGGGCGCACCTATGTTCGCAGGACCTCCTCCTCAGGGCCTTCATCTTCAGCTCCACCTCAGTCCGTGGCCATCGCGCCTTCTTTTCCTGAGTCATCCATTCCTGAGGCTCCTACCTCAGATGACATTTTTGTTGGAGCCCACCGCAGTTTTATCGCCACTGAACTCAAGAAGCTTTTTGAAGCTGAGAGTTCACGCATCTCCTCCCAGACTTCGGCTCTTATCAACGCCATCCAGGCAAAATATTCAGAACAGTTGGAAGCACAGACAATCAAATTTCAGAAAACTGTAGCTGTGCTCACTGAAGAAAATGCAACCCTGAAGAAAGAGATTTCTATACTTAGTGCTGACATTCCAAATCTGATTCAGAATGCACTGAAGTCTCAACTGCCTATTGTTACTGACTCAGTTCAAAAAGAGCTCAGCTCCCGGACTCCTGACAACACCAAGTTCAAAAAGCTCATTCTTTCCTGCAACAACAACCGTACACATCTGTCTTCTCTCAGATCAGATTTTGACAATGCTTACAAGGAATTATCCTCTATCTGCACTGCTCAGGGTAAATCAATCGCTCGCCAACGCTCACGTCTCAGAACAGCCAAGAAGCGTGCTGATTCTGCATTTGTCCTGGCTGAGCGTGCCAAATCTATTGCTGATGCCGCAAGTACAGCAGCTATGAAGGCTTGCACTACTGTCAGGAAGAGATTATCTTCCAAGCCTTCAGAAGCTGATCGTGTGATTGCTGACTGTCGTGCACGTCTCAGTCACATTGAAACTTTTTGCCAAAACATAGCTGATGCCAATGACGTTCCATATCAAATTCCAGCTACTCAACCTCTACCCTGGTTCGCTGACCAACCCCCTACTGAACTTATTGCTGATGCCAATAAGGGGGAAGGGAAGGAACCTGAAAACCCTGCACCAGAAGAAGAAGAAAAAGACGAAGAAAATGAAGAAAGGGAAGAAACCCCTGACATTGAGCTGACTGATGAAGAAGACAACCAGTAAATGACAAGGACGGACTTTCAGTTACCGTGCCTTTAGTTCTGAACTTAATCTCTGTATTTCATTCTGATCTGAAACTATCTGTACTGAAACTTATAAATGAATGGAATGCAATTCTTGAATATTGAACAATTCAATTTGAGTGGCGATTTTGTAATTAAATTCAATTTTAATAGCAAATATAATACTATAATTATTA
>JAPKLX010003667.1:0-10791 GCA_026898415.1 Leonotis leonurus
GTGTATTCCCCCCCCCATACACCAAACTAGCTCTTTCGGGACCAACAATTGGTATCAGAGCAGTGGTTCATTTTGACCATTGTATCTGTTATCACAGGAGGTTTACTCTGTGTGGTCTTCTTGAATAGATCTTTGAAAAACGTTTTCACTGCATAAAGCACTTGCATTATACTAATCATCTATCTAAGTCATGGAAGGACAGATGGCTCGTGCATGCGAAGATTTTTCCATTGCAGGATATGAAGATTGGAGCTTTCGACTTGAGATGTGTCTTAGGGCGCATCACATCAAGATGTGGTCAGTCATCACAGATGGACCAATCAAGATAATGCACAAACATTCAGCTGAAATCAAAGATGGTACAGGACCAACTCCAACTGTTGAAATAGTTGAAAAGGAGAAGGACATTAATGATTACACAACCGAAGAAAAGAAAGAAGCTGGCCTAGATGACTACGCCAAAGGATTAATCTCAAGCACAGTTAGAGGCATCTATCTAGCCAAAATTCGACGTCTCAAATCTGCAAAAGAAATGTGGGACGTGCTTAGAGACATCAGTATGGGATCGGACGTGATTCAAGAAAACAAACTGTCCATTGCGTGTAATAAATATGAAGAGTTCAAAATGAAGCCAGGAGAGACGGTAGCTCATATGAAGAACAGATTCACTGAGATTATAATTGAGATAACTGCCATCGACAAGAACAAGTATACTCAACGTGAGATGAATCTCAAAATCATTCGTGCTCTACCTGCCAACTGGGAGATATACTCAGCCTTGCATCCCATGATGCCAGAGTTCAACTCTTTAACCACAGATTCTCTTTTTGATTTATTAACTGGAAATGAATACGAAATTAATCGTATTCATGGATCTACTAACCCCTCGTCTAGCAAACCATCTGTTGCAGGGAACAAAGATAAAGAAACAGCTTTTAAGGCAAAGCTAAAAGAAAAGGAGATAGTGAAGAAATCTCAACCTGTAGTCGTAGTAAAAGACGCATCAACATCAGAAGATGAAGACTATCCCTCAAAGAACTATTTTGAGGAATATTCTCTTATGGCTAAGAGATTTCAACGAATGGAAGTGAGAGCAAACAAGTACAAACGCCTGTACAAGGACAATAATCGAAGCTTCAAAGGAAGAGATCGATCTGGTGATCGACCCGATAGGAAGAGTGAGGTAAAACCAACTTCCTATGTTAAAGCTGACCTGTCGGAATACTCTTGTTTTAAGTGTGGCAGGAAAGGACATTTCAAGACAGACTGTCCAGACATCACTCAGGCTGAGAGAGAAGAGTTGAGAAGCAAACGCGATCAAAAGCTTAAAGAGCAACGGAAGGCAATGATTGCTGAAGAACAATCTACTTCTAAACACTTCTCTGACAGCTCGACCGAAAATGACGAAGCATTCATGACAAACGAACTTGACTTTGAATGGGATGAATGCCTCATGGGCCATGACAATGGATTAGACAACCTTGAGGTAAATTGTCAAGATTCTACTTCTAATCATCCTATTTATGATTCTGATAATGAAGAAGAAGAAGAAGAGGTAGAAGAAGAGGACGAACTGTCCATGGAAGATTTCTCTAAGTTAATGGAAGATCACGCAAGACTGAACAAGATGTTCAAACATGCGATTAAAGAAAACGGGAGAATGGCAAACACCATACAAGAAATGAAGAAAGTGAGTGCTTCATTCAATGAAAGAGAAACAGCGATGCTTTTTCAAATCAAAAACAAAAGTGAAGAAGTCTATGCTCTCACTGCGAAGATCTCGGACTTAATTGGAAGAGAATCTTCAGCCAACAATAAGGTGGATAACTTGAATGTGATGCTAAACTATTACATTCACAAAAAGTCAGACAGAGTTCACCTCATCAATGACATGCAAAAGAGAGCATCAGATCATGGAGGAATAGGTTTTGACGGAGTTAACAAAGGACCATCAAAAGGAAAGTTTGTCAAAGAAAAGGGAAAGGACAAGGTGGTAAATCTAAATAATCAAAATCCAAGACAGCCTCAAGCCATCTTGGTAAAACAACAACTCAAGTCTCAATCTCTACCTCACGTTCAAAAGAGGTATTCTACACATGGAGTTGGATATCAACAAAAGAAGCCACCTGTCCACCAACATCAAAGAAATACTCAACAGCGACCTGTTCCCCTACATCAACGGAGACAACAGCGAACTGTTGATATGATATCTAAATCAGTAACACCACCTGCTCCAAGGAAACACGCTACATCAACTCAACCACCTGCCAAACGAAAACAGATAGTATACATCGATTTCAGTGGCAGACAGATCAGACCCTCTCAAAATGTTACTATTATTAGACAAATTTGGGTTCCAAAAGGAACATTGTCTACTAACAAAGCACCCTCATTCAGTAGGGTAGCTAAATAAATTTTCATTGCAGGATAGGAGATTGATGAGAAGAATGCAGACAGCTCGGGGCGCAGTATGGATACTTGACAGCGGATGCTCTAAACATATGACGTACTGCAAAGACTTGTTAACCAACTACAAGGAGTGCATTGGACCAACTGTTACCTTTGGAGGAAACTCAAAGGGTTATACAAAAGGTTATGGTGATCTCCAAGTTGGTAACACCACTATTCTTAATGTTTCATATGTTGAGGGACTAAATCATAATCTATTTTCTATTAGTCAGTTTTGTGCTAATAATAAGAAAGTAGAATTTACTGCTAACAAATGTCTAGTCAAGAATTTGGAAGGAGAAGAGATTCTTCTTACCGGGGTTTTGCAGGACAGGTTATATATTGTGCAATGGGACGAACAGATTGAAACATGCCTTGTAACAAAGTCAAATGCAGAAAACAGCTGGTTATGGCATAAACGGCTAAGTCACTTAAACTTCAAGTCTATCAACAAACTGGTGAAAAACAACCTGGTTGAAGGACTACCTGCTCAAACCTATGACAAAGATCATGTGTGTGAAGCTTGCCAAGCAGGAAAACAAACAAGAGCTTCATTTCCAACTAAAGCAGCTCACTCCACCTCAAGAAATCTAGAACTTCTTCACCTTGACCTTTTTGGACCTGTATCTCCATTAAGTGTAAACGGTAGAAAATATACTCTTGTAGTTATAGATGATTTCTCTAGATTTACATGGGTTGTTTTCATGTACAAGAAAAAGGAGACTTTGGAAAAGCTGCCTGACCTGCTGAACAGATTATCAAATCAGAAGGCAACATCCATCGTCACAATTCGATCTGATCGAGGAACTGAATTTATCAATCATATGATTGAAGCCTACTGCTCAAAGATGGGAATTCAACATCAAACTTCTGCAGCTAGGACACCTCAACAAAATGGAATCGTGGAAAGGCGAAACAGATCACTTAAGGAAGCAGCTCGAACAATGCTCAACGAAATCAATCTTCCTAAGAAGTTCTGGGCTGAAGCAATAAACACTGCCTGCTACACGCAAAATCGATCTGTCATCACTCTACGCCACGGAAAAACTCCATACGAAATATGGAATAACAGGAAGCCTCGAATAACTTACTTTCGATCTTTTGGATGCAAGTGTTACATTCACAACAATGGGAAAACACAATTAAAAACATTTGATAGCAAAACTGATCAAGGAATTTTCTTAGGATATTCTGACATCAGTAAAGCTTATCGTGTTTTTAATAAAAGAACCCTTGTTGTGGAAGTAACACCACATGTTGTTTTTGATGAATCTACCTTTGAGGTTTCAGGAACAGATTGTGCTCCCTCAAAGGATGGATATTCACCTACAACTTTAAGAAACTCCACAGATCGACTGATTGAGGATATACTTATTTGGAGTCCACGTAAAGGAGAAGAGGAAGAAAGCATTGATCAACATGCTGTAGAATTACTACATGAAGGGGGAACAGATCAAGGGGGAAACACATATAACGAAAGCTTACAATCACCTGTTGTTGAGCTACCTGTTCAAGTTCAAGAACAGCTACCTGTTCAAGTTCAAGAACAGCTACCTGTTCGAGTTCAAGAACAACCACCTCCTGTTCCCAACACTATAAATAACCTTGAAAATCTTGATATTAATACTGATACATTATTTGATGTTCCTATCACAGATCATCCAGAATTCAACAATCCACCTGATGAACTAGAAATTGAAGTAACTGAAGAAGAAATGAAAAGGCGAAGAAGATGGGTAGATAGCCATTCATCTGATCTCATTGTTGGGAACCCAACAGATAGAGTCAAGACAAGAAGAATGCATGGTGAAAGTGCATTACTTAGCTGCTATCTGTCTCATACAGAACCCAAAGATGTGGACGAAGCCTTACAAGATGCTGATTGGACTAATGCCATGCAAGAAGAGTTAAATGAATTTAAAAGAAATGATGTATGGTATTTAGTGAATCGACC
Organism: Leonotis leonurus; assembly: GCA_026898415.1. NCBI lineage: Eukaryota > Viridiplantae > Streptophyta > Magnoliopsida > Lamiales > Lamiaceae > Leonotis > Leonotis leonurus. Next base: position 4,403 of record JAPKLX010003667.1, read on the forward strand.
TAGTCATCAGGGTGTGATTGGAGTCAAATGGATTTACAAGAACAAGAGAGATGAAACAGGTGAAGTGGTGAGAAACAAAGCAAGGCTAGTCGCTAAGGGATATTGCCAACAGGAAGGGATCGACTTTGATGAAACATTTGCTCCTGTTGCACGACTAGAAGCTATCAGATTGTTTCTGGCCTATGCTGCATATAAACGCTTCAAAGTATTCCAGATGGATGTAAAAAGTGCATTCCTCAATGGAATCTTAGAAGAAGAAGTTTATTTGGAGCAGCCACCTGGTTTTGAAGAAGGAAATGAAGACAAGGTGTACAGATTGATCAAAGCCGTATATGGTCTAAAACAAGCTCCTAGAGCTTGGTATGAGACTCTGTCCACCTTCTTGTTACAATCTGGATTCAAGCGAGGATCAGTGGATAAAACCTTATTCACAATCAAAGTCCAAGATCATATCCTTTTAGTTCAAATTTATGTTGATGACATTATTTTTGGATCAAAATGTGAATTCCTTTGTAACAAATTTAGCAGGCTCATGCAGGAAAAGTACAAGATGTCCATGATGGGAGAAATGAATTTCTTCCTAGGACTACAAGTCAAACAATCTACAGATGGGATCTTAATCAATCAATCCAAATACATCAATGATCTCATCACAAAATACGGAGTAAAAGACAGCAAACCAGCAAAGACACCAATGCAAACAAATGGACAGATTGGTCCAGATGTACTTGGAAAAGCAGTTGATTCAAAACAGTATCGTGGTATTATCGGATCATTATTGTACTTAACTGCTAGTCGACCTGATATTACTTTTGCAGTTGGTGTTTGTGCTAGGTACCAAGCAAATCCAAAAGAGTCTCACATGGAAGCAGCTAAAAGGATACTTAGATATCTCAAGGGCACTACGGAAATTGGCTTATGGTATCCATGTGATGACAATTTTGAACTAACTGGCTACTCAGATTCTGATTATGCAGGTTGCAAACTAGATAGAAAATCAACATCAGGCACTTGCCAATTTCTTGGAAACAAACTCATCTCATGGTTTTCCAAGAAACAAACATCTGTTGCAACTTCAACAACAGAAGCTGAGTACATGGCAGCAGGTAGCTGTACAGCACAAATCCTATGGCTAAAGCAACAACTCAAAGACTATGAAGTCAACATGGAAGCTGTTTCCATATTTTGTGATAGCTCAAGTGCTATAGCCATTACCCAAAATCCAGTACTCCACACCCGCTGCAAACATGTTGATGTTCGACATCACTTCATACGAGACCACGTAGAGAGGAAGAACATCAAAATAGAGAAAATTCACACAGAAGTGCAGCGAGCTGATATTCTCACGAAAGCATTGGCAGAAGATCGCTTTAAAATGCTTTGCGGAAAATTAGGACTCGTTAACCTAATTGAAGAAGGTACAAGTGTAAACAACAGATTGTAAATGGTACAAAACAATCAGTTGTTACACTCTTAAACAGTTCCTTAATTATCTTGAACAACAGCTAGACAAAATTGGTCAAAACAGATAGCAATGAGTCATCAACAGCGAGCTGTTGTTGTACTCATCAATCTGTAACAAGAATAATATATTTTTTTCTTCTCGCTATCTGTTTATGACCAACGCTAGTTATCTAGCTGCTATTTGTTTCAATATTCATCATCTGTGCCTATCTGTTCATAATAACAGCTAACTGTTATAATCAATCAAGGGGGAACAGCTAGTGGATTCATTCCAAATCACTAGAAAAGGTTCATCTAACAGCGAGCTGTTGATTTAAGAACAAGCTGTTGAAATCACAAATCACAATCTGCTGAAGACAGCAAGCTGTTGAACAAAAGCAAATGGTTTCACAAAGAAGTCAACTGCGAACTGTCCAAAAGTGAATAACAGCTACCTGTCCTACAACAAAAATCACTATCTGTTGGCTTCAACCAAGGGGGAATTAAATTCATCTCATTTATTATTACCTTTACATATTTATGTCTAATAAGTGATTGATATTTAAATAATATCAATCGACTTTTTAGTGTCAGATAAAATAATGGAAAAAGGGATGAGCATTTAATGCAATAGTCCTTGGTTCACGCATCGAGGCAGTGATGTGACCTTTTGGATGATCAAAATGATGGCGTACAACACAATCGAAATTGAGCGGCAAAATACTTTTCTCAGGGAGTAATCTCAACCGTAGAATAAAACGTTTTTAAATGAAATTTAAATCCGTGCGTTGATTGTTCTCCTATATATATGTGTGTAGAATTAACTGCCATCATCTTTACTCGATCTCTTTTCGCAATTCTCCATTGTTGTGCTTTCAAGCTTTCTGCAACACAAAAAATTACTCTCATTCACTCTCCTTCATAAACCCAAAATGTCTAACTCCGAAGCCTCAGCATCTTCATCCAAAGCTGATTCTCCCATTCCCGCATCCCAAATGCTTCATACAATTGAAAATCGTCTTTCACCCGAACCTAGAGCCATATTAGATCATCATGGATTTACACTTCTTGATGAATTGTTCGAAAAGATTCAAGCTTGCTCAGGTTGCATATCGTATTTAGAAATACATGAACTAAGTTTTAAGTTTTTCTCTGATCATATTCGTGTAGCTTGATTAATCATTTTTCTCTAGATTCTTCAAAATCTCAAAATTCAAGCATGGTTTGGATTAAAAATGTTTGATTCCTTGTTTATGATGCTTCAATGTATGTATATGCCTATCTGTCCATAACTTGACTTATTGTCCATCAGCGAGCTGAAGGTGTTTACTAAAATGCCTAAATGACAAATCACTATCTGCTTAGTGTTTCATAATTTACTTTCAACAGCTAGCTGTTGTCTTACGTGGGACTCCTTTAACAGCTCGCTGTTCATTCCTTATTCGTTACTTAACTCCAAAATTTTGTGAATTTGTTTAGGATTTCACAAAATTATCACCAAGGAACCAAGATTTTATCTCCCTCGCCAAGTGGCATATTTTTTCTGCACCTGGATGGAAGAAGAAAATGAAGAATTCACAGTTGAGATTCGCACAGGCAAAGGAGAAATAACACGCTCTTCTGTGATTAATATGATTCTTCACACTTACAACTTGGTGGATGAAGGAGAACTGCTTGAAAGCATTACTCACAAGCAGCTTGTGGATACAGTCAATATGATCGTAGCAAAACCGATGAAATGGGACGGGAAGGCATTCAACAGGGGAATAATGCTACCTGTCTATAGGCTGCTATTGGATTTTGTACAGCGAGTGTTCCTAGGACATCAAGGAACATTTGATGCTGTAACTCCAGTAAAATTGAGAATTATGACAGCTGTGCTGCTCAAACTTGACATCAACTGGAGCAGGGCGCTGTTAAGATTGATAGCTGATGAAGAAAAGCAAGTTGAAATGAAGCAGAATAAGAATGGAGAGTGTGTACACCTGCATGTCAAACGACCTCTTCGTTTGTCTACCAAAATCAGCACAATCATTGATGGCTTTTTCAATAAAGACACATGGAACAGATCAGTTGATTTTAGCCAAGATGCTATATTACCCAAATCAAAACATCAGGTGGAGATGTCTCTCGGTATAGCAGCTCAAATTTTTGGAAAAATCACAGATGAAACACTTAGAGAACAAATGATTCTTGTTGGCAAATCCAACAGTGAGTGGGAAGTTCCTGCTAAGAAAGCAAGGACAGTTGGTGAAGCTGCGGCAGCACAGGCAGCTGTTGAGCAGCAAGGGAAGAGGAAGGCAGCAGGTGAAGCAAGACCAGCTGCTGAGAAAAGGAAGAAGACAGCCAAGGCATCACCTGTGGTAATGAAGGAGAAGGAAAAGAAGAAACAAGAAAAACCAACAGCTCGTAAACTCATTGATGAGCTTGATGATACAATTTTTGATGCTGAGCCAATCACAACAATTCTACCAACACCTCCACCACCACCTGTTCAAGGAACCAGTATGCCCGCTGTTGCTATTCATATTGAATCCCAACAGCCCGCTGTCGACAAGAAGGAAACTCTGCGAGGAGCACACATGCTGTATGAGCAGATGAAGGAAACAGCGGCAGCAGATGTTGAGGAGAAAATGCCTGGTATTTCACTCACTCCATCTACACTGGAAATGGCTAAAAGACTCCAAGTCTATCTCAACATTCGAGATAGCCCATTCTACATCTTGGAAGCCATTTTCCTCATGTTTACACTGAGCGACCTGAAGATAGAGGAAAATAAGCTCACTGCTTATTTTGGTTTCATCGACATACCCGACGCACGCAAATTCTTCCGATCTTACGTGCTTACAAAGATGAAGGAGGAGGCAGCTGTGCTTAATGTTGATATTGCCTCATTCTACAAAAATGAGCAAGATCTGTATAATATGGCTGTTGATCTTCAGTCTTTTGACTTTCAATCTGCACCTATAGTTGGAACATCATCTGCAGCAGAGAAAGATTCTACTTTACAGCTTGCTGCTAATATTGAAATAGAAAAGGAGGAAGAGGCCCAAGTGATGGAGCTAGGGAATGACAGAGTGGAAGAGACAGCTGAGGTCCCAAAGGCAGATGAAGTCCAAGTAAAGATACAGACAGCTGTGGAGAAGGTCATTCAAGAGGCCAATGAAAAATTTAATGAAGCGCACAATTCTCTATCTGCTGAGTTGAACAAAAAGATAGAGGAAATTCGAAAAATTTTTGATGAAAACAAAGCAAAGACCGTCAGCGAGCTGTCCCACATACAGAAAACAACAGTTGAGGACTCCGAGAAGAAGCTGATGGCAGCTGGTGAACTTATGTGCAAAACAGTGAGAGAGGGAGTGGAGAAACAATTCTTAGACATGGAAAAGACAACAATTCCATCTGTTGTCAAGAAAGTACTCCCTGCTATGCTCAGAGAACAGCTGCCTGCACATATCAAAGGAATATTACCTGCTCAGGTCACTGCTCTTAAATTAGCATCAAAAGATGAAATGCTCAAAGTGCATGAATCTATCAAAGGAGTGAAAAAGATGAACAGCGACCTGTCAACCAAACTTGACAATAACTTGCTCGGGGCTACAAAGAAAATGGAAGAAGTAACAGGCAATATCACTACCTGTCTCCAACACAAAGAAGACATGGAGAAGAAATTCAAGGAATTGAATGAAGAGATTGCTTCCCTCAGACTCATCATCTCTAAGGATTTTGATGATGTCGAAAAGGGGGAAGGCAAGGAAGGAAAGGAAGGAAAGAAGGAAAGGCAGGTAGTGGAGAAGAAAAAGAAGCCTGCTGCTCGATCCAAAAAGCTAAATCCCAAGCAAGCAGCAGAGGTTAAGCAAATACAGAGAGAGAGAGAGGAGGAAAGGAAGAAGGCAGAAGAGGCAAAAGCTCTTGCTACAAAGAAAGGAAAAGGAGTATACAGCGAAGAAACTATTACGGAGGAAATGGTGCTCGCTGGCTACAAACATGATCAAATTGAAAATGAAGAATTTCGCAAGCTGTTCGTAGCAGAAAAGGAGAAGCAGCAAGCGATGAAAGATAAGGAAGATGAAGAGGGCTCGCCTGTGGAGGAAGAAGAGCCAACCAATCCTGTGTTTAAATTCTTCGAAAAATATCAATTCAAGGATCCAGCAAATCTGACATGGCTACACTCCACAAAGGCAGCTAGATTCAATCAACTGATGAAAGAATTTGTAATTCAACATTACTATCTGCTGAATGAGGAGGAACAAGGTGGAGATGTGGATGAGCTTTTTCGAAATTTTCTTAAGCAGCACAAGAACCAAACATTCACTGAGTACCTGTTTAGACAATCTGCTTTGACAGGTCACTCTCTCGCTGCTCCAAAGAAAACAACACTCCTGTATCCAAGGATTGAAGGGACCACAGAGGTGGATCACACAAAGATAATTAATCACATCAATCACGCTGCTCAACAGATGGGATATCCAATTGACTTTAATGACAAAAATTACAGAATGCTATTCAATGGCATTTATGCTAGTTTTGGAGTCCCATCACAGCTAAGGAGAAGGGAGATGGTAGAAGAAAGGAGGGCACAGATGGCTGAGCTTCTAAAGAAACAATCTGCTGATCAAAGCCATCCTCCTAAATGAAGTTTTTGTATTTAACGTTTCATTCAATATTGTAACAGCGAGCTGTCAATTCTAAAATATCTGTATCTGTAATAACAGCAATTGCTATGAATGAAAAGGTTGAAGTGTTTTGATTCTAAAACAACCTGATGACAATAACTCTTTGTCCAGGCAATGTTTACACCTGTTACTTAATGCTTTATAATTTTGCATTTACTAACTGTGGTTTCAACACTTAGGAAAATTGTGAAGTGTGGTTTCGACATCATCAAAAAGGGGGAAATTGTTGGGAACCCCACAAGTTTACATTGTTTTGATGATGCAATTCGA
>JAPKLX010003929.1:0-10494 GCA_026898415.1 Leonotis leonurus
AAGATCACTCTTATTATCTGTTAAGTGTTTTCACCTTGAGAGTAATCAGTTTGGACTAAACCAGATACTGATCTGTTTATCGATCTGGTCAGTCATTCCAAGCAATTTCTTATACAGAATAGCTTGAGCTCTCATATAAATTGTCAAGTAAACTGAAAAGTTAGTATTTGGTGTATTCCCCCCCCCCCCATACACCAAACCTTGCTCTTTCGGGACCAACAAGTGGTATCAGAGCAGTGGTTCAAACTGACCATTGTTTTGTTTCACAAGGTTAAAACCTGCGTGGTCTACTTGAATAGATCTAGGAAAACCTTTTTTCGTGCATACTATCTGTTATGGAATCATCTGTAATCAGGGCTTGCGAAGAATTCTCTATCCAAGGATATAGAGAATGGAGTTTCAGAATCAAAATATGTCTCAAAGCCCATCACTGCCTGATGTGGAAAGTAATCGAAGAAGGGCCATTGGCAATCACAGAAGAGACCACTCGTATCACAGATACAGGAGCAGTTAAAGAAACTGTTCTAAAAGATCCCAGAAAATATACCTCCGAAGAAAGAAGAGAGGCAAATCTCGATGATTTTGCCAAAGGGATCATTTCCAGCACGGTCAAAGGCGTACATCTGGCCAAGATCCAAGATTTTGATACAGCCAAAGAGATGTGGGAAGCCTTGAGAGACCTGGCGCTTGGATCTGAAGTGATGATCGAGAACAAACTGTCTCTAGCCTGCAACAAATATGATGAATTCAAAATGAAACCAGGCGAGACAATAGAACAGATGAAGATGAGATTCACTGGAATTCTCTTAGAGATATCTGCGTTCAAAAAGAATAAGTATACTCAAAGGGAGAAGAACATGAAAGTTCTTAGAGCACTTCCACCAAGCTGGGAGATCTACGCTGCAATGCAACCCCTAAGAGCAGACTTCAATGATCTGTCTACTGAAGCCTTATTTGATCATCTCGAAGGTCATGAATGTGACATTCAAAGAATTCGAGGACCAGATCATCTGTCCAAAAAGGCAGAAAGCAGTTCAAAGAAGGACAAAGAGGTAGCCTTCAAAGCGAAGAGCAAACCAGATGATCCTTCTGAGTCTGCTACTCCAGACGAAGAGAAAGGCTATGACAAACTCTTAAAAGAGTTTGCAATGATAGCTAAACGAATGGATAAAATGGAAACCAGATCAAAGAAATACAGACGCTTCTACAAGGATAACAAGAGGAACTTCAACAGGAAGTATAACAATGATCGATCAGATGACAAGAATGAATCTAAACAGCAGACTACTAAAACAACAAAGACCTCTAACTCTACAGATTACACATGCTTTGAATGTGGCAGAACAGGTCACTTCAAAACAGACTGTCCCAATCTGTCCAGAAGCCAAAGAGAGGAACTGAGAGCTAAAAGAGATCGAAAGCTTAAAAATGAGCGCAAAGCCATGATAGCTGAACAGAACTCAAGCAGCTCAAGTCATTTCTCAGACAGTTCATCAGAAAATGATGAGGCTTTCATTGCTGACAACGAAGAAAGCTGGAATGAATGCTATGTAGGCTTGGACAACGGACTAGATGAAGTTGAGGTAAATTCATGCTATTCAAATTCCTCAAATAATAGTGATCTTAAACAGGAAAGTGAAGATCAAGCAGAATACTCATGGAAAGAAATCGACGAGATGTTCCAAAGCTACTCGAGCATCAAAAGACTGTTCAAAGAAGTAGTTGAAGAGAATGACAGATTAAAGAAGATTGAGCAGACTCTAAGCTCAGCAAACACTAAATTTGTTGCCAAAGTTACTGATCTGGAAGAACAGATCAAGAGCAAAGACAGTGAGATTCACTCTCTTAACTCAAAAGTTAAGGATCTGATCTCAAGATACAATGTTGCTGAAGAAAAGATCAAGAAAGGAAAAGAAATGATCTACAAGAGTGATGAGCGTGCCAAGCTGCTAATCAATCTACAACAAAAGGGAACATCTGGATTGGGATATCCAGGTCACTCAGAAAAATCTTCAGGAACTATAAGCTTCGTACCAGAAAGGAAGAAAATACCAGATCAAGTGAAAGACTTGAAAAACAAGAAAGGTTATCCTCAAAAGATGATAATGAAAGATGCAAAGAACAGACAGTATCATCAAACCAGGGGACAACCAGCTCACTACACAGAAACAGAACACCTTCAAAGAGCTAATGTCAACAGGACAAAAACTATCAACAGGACAAAAATTGTCAACAGAACAGAACATACTAAGAAAGGATTACAGAAGGATAAGATAGAGAGATTTCATCCATCTGAAATACACTCTGTATCTAAAGTAGATAATAAGGGAAATATCATTACCTGCTATATTGCTGTTCCTAACCCTAGAATGTTCTGGATTCGAAAAGGATTGTTTACTAATAATCAAGCACCCAAGCTAGAGGAACTATCTGGATTATAGATAGCGGTTGCTCAAAACACATGACTTGTGACAAGAATCTACTGACAGATTACATAGAGAAACCAGGCCCACAGGTCACTTTTGGATATAATTCAAAAGGGTATACCAGAGGGTATGGAAACATCAGAGTAGGCAAGACTACTATCACAAATGTGTCATACGTAGAGGGTCTTAGTCACAATCTGTTTTCTGTAAGTCAGTTTTGTGCTAATGGTAATCAGATTGTTTTTGATACTAACAACTGTCTGGTGAAGAACAAGGAAGGAGATGAAATACTCCTTACCGGTAAACAGCAGGATAGGTTATATATTGTCTAGTGGACAAACCAGATCGAGACCTGCTTAGTCACTAAGACTGTATCAGAAACAAGCTGGTTATGGTATAAGAGATTAAGTCATCTTAATTTCAAATCAATCAACAGGATTGCCAAGGAAAGATTAGTAGAAGGACTACCAGATCAGGTGTATGATAAAGATCACATATGTGATGCTTGTCAAGCTGGAAAACAGACCAGATCATCCTTTACAAGCAAAGCAGCTCACTCAACTTCAAGGATACTAGAGCTGTTACACCTTGATCTATTTAGACCAGTCAAACCACTAAGCATCAATGGGAGAAAGTACACATTGGTAATCATAGATGACTACTCAAGATTCACTTGGGTTATCTTTCTGCTGAAAAAGAAAGAGACTCTAGACAAGCTCCCTGATTTTTTACACAAGATCACTAAACAGAAAGAGATGAGTATAACCTCTATCAGAACAGATCGAGGAACAGAATTTCTCAACCAGAAGATTGAAGCATATTGCAACAAGATGAGAATCACTCATCAAACATCTGCTGCTCTAACTCCTCAACAGAATGGAGTTGTTGAAAGGAGAAACAGATCACTCAAAGAAGCAGCACGCACAATGCTTAACTCTACCAATCTACCAAAGAAATTCTGGGCAGAAGCCATTTACACTGCCTGTTATACTCAAAACAGATCATCCATCACACTCAGACATGGAAAGACTCCATATGAAATATGGAACAACAGAAAGCCTAAGATTTCCTATTTTAGAACTTTTGGCTGTCTATGTTACATACACAATAATGGGAAATCTCAGCTGAAAACTTTTGATAGCAAAACTGACCCTGGAATATTCTTAGGATATTCTGATATCAGTAAAGCTTATCGAGTTTACAATAAGAATTCTCATATTGTGGAAGTAACACCTCATGTTGTTTTTGATGAGTCTATTGTTGAGTACAGATCACCAGATGAAAAGCAGACAGACAATCAGGTGACAACCAGAAGGATGAGTGATCTATTACTAGAAGATGCTCTTATCTGGAATTCTAGGAGTGAGGATGAAGAAGGCACCACTCAACCTGTTGCTGAGGAGATCATACAGCAAGGGGGAATATTACTACCTAACCTGGATGAGAACAGATCATCAACAGAAGTCAATGATACAATTACCACAAATGATGATCAACATCCAGAAGAAAGCCCAGATGAGAATCCATTTCATGCTACGTCAACAGCACACCCTGAATTTGAGGAACCAACAGATCAACCTGATCCTGAGTTATCTGATGAAGAAATGACCAGGAGAAGAAGATGGATACAAGATCATCCACCAGAACAGATCGTTGGGAACCCATCAGATCGTGTGAAGACCAGAAGAATGCATGGAGAAAGTGCATTGTTGAGCTGTTACCTCTCTCGCATGGAGCCATCTGATGCTTATGAAGCACTTCAAGATGCAGATTGGATAACAGCAATGCAAGAAGAACTCAATGAGTTCAAAAGAAATGAAGTCTGGTATCTCGTGGACAGACCCAAACACCAAGGAGTAATAGGTGTAAAGTGGGTGTTCAAAAACAAACGAGATGAGAATGGTGAAGTAGTCAGAAACAAAGCCAGATTAGTAGCTAAATGCTATAATCAACAAGAAGGCATTGATTTTGATGAAACCTTCGCTCCTGTAGCCAGATTAGAAGCCATAAGGCTATTTCTAGCATATGCTGCTCACAAACGGTTCAAGGTATACCAGATGGATGTCAAAAGTGCTTTCCTCAATGGTATTCTTGAAGAAGAAGTATATGTGGAGCAGCCACCTGGATTTGAAGAAGCAGATCCAGATCAGAAAGTATACAGACTGGCTAAGGCAGTCTATGGTCTAAAACAAGCTCCCAGAGCTTGGTATGAGACCTTATCAACCTTCCTACTGGAATCTGGATTTAGAAGAGGATCTGTTGACAAGACTTTGTTCATCATCAAAGTCAAAGGAAACATTCTCTTAGTCCAGATCTATGTAGATGATATCATCTTTGGATCTCAATCTACCTATCTGTGTGACAAATTTGCTGAACTTATGAAAAATAAGTATCAAATGTCCATGATGGGAGAAATGAGTTTCTTTTTAGGTTTGCAGGTCAAGCAGCTACCAGATGGTATCTTTATTAATCAGACTAAATACATCAACGATCTGCTAGCCAAATTTGGATTAAAAGACAGCAATACAGTGAAAATCCCAATGCAGACCAATGGGAAAATCGGACCAGATCCCGAAGGAAAACCAGCTAATGTTACACAATACAGAGGGATCATAGGATCACTACTCTACCTAACTGCAAGTCGACCGGACATTACATTTGCAGTAGGTGTATGTGCAAGATATCAATCAAATCCCAAAGATTCTCACATGGAAGCAGCCAAGAAGATACTAAGATACCTTAAGGGAACAGCCCATATAGGATTATGGTATCCATGTGAAGACAATTTTGAGCTATCTGGATATACTGATTCAGACTATGCTGGATGTAAACTGGACAGAAAGTCAACATCTGGTACATGTCAGTTTTTAGGGAATAAACTGATTTCTTGGTTCTCAAAGAAACAGACATCAGTTGCCACTTCAACTACAGAGGCAGAATATATGGCAGCTGGAAGTTGTTGTGCACAAATACTGTGGTTAAGACAACAGCTTAAAGACTATGAGATTGACGTCAAGGAAATACCAATTTTCTGTGACAGCTCAAGTGCTATAGCAATTACACAGAACCCAGTGCTGCACACCAGATGCAAACATGTTGACGTAAGGCATCACTTCATAAGAGATCATGTTGAAAGAAAACATGTACAGATTGAGAAGATACACACTGAAGTTCAGAGAGCAGATATCCTCACTAAGGCATTACCAGAAGAAAGGTTTAAGATGCTTTGTGGAAAGCTAGGACTCTTAAATCTTGAGGATAAAACCAGATTGATCTAAATCAGATTGATCTAAACCAGATTGATCTAAACTAGATTGATCTACACCAGATCATCATGATCCAGATTGATAAAATCCTACAGGGAATCAAAACCAGATCATCATGGTCCAGAGTGATAAGATCCAGATCACCAGAAATTCCAACAGGGAACTAACACCAGATCACTAACACACATATCAATAAAATTCCAACCAGGAATTACTAAAAAGCAACCAGATTGAACAAAGACAGAAAGCTAAACCAGAGAGTCTCAAAACCAGCAAGTCTCAAAGACAGAAAGCTAAACCAGAGAGTCTCAAACCAGCAAGTCTCAAAGTGAAGCTAGTCAACTTTAACAGAAAGTTGAACCAGAAGAGCTTCAACCAGAAAGATGAAAGATGCCTCGAACAGAGAGCAGTTACCATAAAAGAAATTGACCTCAACCAGATTACCTAATGCCACGTGGATATAGACTTAATATTTCCATTAATTATAATATTACTTGGTTAAGGGGGAAAGATCAACTATATACGGTGACTAAATATTTATATTCTGACATTAGATTTCAAAATCATCTATTTTTGATGATTGCATGCAGTAATTGGGAGACGTGATCGAGAAAAATATCTACCAAATCTAGAAAAAGGGAGATAAAAGATTGCATCAAAAATAACGCGCCATCTCATAACCGTTCGATCATAGCGCGTGCATCATACGAAAAGGAGAGGCGACTATGGGTAGAAAACCTAGTACATGGAAAGGCGGGAAAGCTGAAAAAGGGAAGGATTTCTCAATAATTTATTACCTTGTTTATCTTCTCTTTTGCGTATATAGATTGATAAGGCGGTTCGTGTATCACTTACGCTTACAAACCTTTTTTTTCAAACACTTAGCAAATTTTCTGCCTCCCAAAATTCTCTCTTGCAAAATTTTTTTCTTTTAACAAAAATGGCTCCCAAATCGTCTGCTTTTCTGGAACAAGCAACCTATCTGAAACCTTATATTCACCAAGACCTTTTTGCGGTTCTTGATACCTTCGGGTTTCATAAACTGGAGAAGGCATTTGATCTCGTTCGTCAGTGCAAAGGTTTCATGTTTCGCTTTTAATTCGTATTCAAATGTCTAAATGTTGTTACTCTGTATCTTTTCTCTTGTATGTGATATCTGTAAATTACGTAGAACTGCATAAACTGTTCTTGTGGCACTTATACTTCACTGATGGAAGGATAGTGCTCACATCTACACTGCTATGTTCATTGTAGGTTTCCACAAGATTATATCCTCACACCCTGTGCACTTTCTACCCAAGGAAGTTGCTGCCTTCTACCTCTCGTGGCAGGGAGAGAGAGGTGGAGATGAGGCCACCATCAGGGTGAGCAAAGGAAATACAGTAAGCAACACACCTTACAATGTCATCAACATCATCAACACTGCTTACAAGGTGAAGGATGAGGGACTTGACCTTGGAGAGATTACTGCAGAACAGCTGCAAGAAGCTGTGGAAATGGTCATGACAGTCCCTATCCATTACACCAACAGGATGTTTGTCCGTGCACTTCTCGCGCCAGAGTTCAGAATCATCTTTGAATTCGTACAGAGGATTTTCTTAAATCACAATGGATCCTATGACCAGGTGACCCCCGAGAAGTTCAGGATATTGGCCGCCGTGGTTCTTAATCTGCCAGTCAACTGGAGCATGATCTTGTACGATCTGTTGGCAAAGGAGGCCAAAATGATTTTATTTGTGAAAGGGAGCTCTCCTGGCATTGAAGTAAAAAGAAGCAGCCTGCGTCATTCAACAAAGATAAGCTTTATGCTTGAGTCATTCTTCCCTCAACATCAGTGGGATACGATGGTTGAAATCAACACCAGGCAGCATTTTCCAAAGGATCAGCATCAGCTGGAAATGTCAATGGGCATTTCAGCAAACTTGATTGCCAGAGCTAAAGATCCTGTAGTCTTCAGAGCTCTGATGGAAATGGGGAGTTCAAATCCTGTCTGGATTCCTCCTTCTGGTCCAGCAGATCGATCCACAAAATCTCAAACAACTAAGGAGAAGCAACCAGAGAAAACTCCTACCAAGAGAACAACCAGGAGAGCCAGCTCAGTTGAAACTGACATATCAACAGCAGCCCAACCACCAAAAACTAAGCGACGAAAGCTTCAAAAACTGGCTGATACAGAACAGAGCTCTGAACCAGCACAAGAAACTGCACTCCCTCAACAGGAGGTTGAGGAAGAAAATGTTGTATTGATTGATGAACCAGAGGAAGTAGAGCCTCTAACAGCAGTACACCCAGACCCGTCCAGGGATTTCTCCCCAGCTCACACAATCAGTTCATCATCTGCTGAGCCTTTGGAACAGATCGCTGAGGAGGATGAGGAAGAAACTGAATCTTCGGATGAAGATGTTGAAAAGAAAACAGCTCAGTTTGTAGTAAAAATGATTGAAGCTGAAGCAGACAGAGCTGTGCTTAACACTTTTCCAGGCATCCAGCTCACTCCTGAGAGCTATGATGCAGCTAAGAGGGTAAAATTGCTGCTGCTGATCAAAGACAAGGAATTCTATGTACTAGATGCTCTGCTTAAAATCAGATCGATTGATCAGCTCAAGGCAGAGGAAGCCACGCTGCTGAACATTTTTGAAGTATCTTCAGTTACAGAGCTAAGAGAAAGCTTCTCACAATCCATTCTTGCAATTGCCCAGCTCGAAGCTCAGAAGCTGCAGATCAATCTGAGAGAGATTTATGAGAACGCTGGGAAATTACAATTTTATGCCAGCATTGTGGATGAAGATGATGATGAGACTGCCCCATCTGTTGCTCACCAACCGGGTGCAGCAATAGCAGAACCTGCACCAGACCAGGTCATGACTGACACTGGTGTGCAGATCACTACTCCATCTGCACCAACTGAAGAAGAACTAGACAAAGAAGAATTCCTTGGACAGAATATAGGAGGCGAGCTTACACATGATATCATCACTCCTGGTGTTGCAGCTGCCCAGAATGTACATGTGCAAACATTCACCTTGGAAGATATATTGATGGACCAGCATCAATCCCTATCTAATATTCAAATCAGAGACCTTATTTCCAAGAAGGTGGATCAGTATATGTACGGCACACTGACCACGGTCCAAGATGAAGCCACACGCATACTGACAGAATTCAACAACCATCTGCAATCTCATGTCAACCAGGTCGACACTGATCTGAGGCGCATCTGTCGCTTAAAACTTGAGGAGATAAGTAAGAAAATGGACGATGACAGGGCTGCTGCTGATGAGAGGAAAGCCCAGATTGATCAAAGTCTGTTCTCAACAGAATTCAAAGTGAAGGAGATGTACAAAATCATCCGTGCCTTCGCAGAAAAAGAGAAAGACATGGTACACACCATAGTCAAGGAGCAGACAGATGGTCTCACAGCAGATCTAGTCAAAGAAGCCAACTCCTACACCAGACTGCTACTCAGACAGTTCGAAACAGACGGCAAAAACTTTGTTGAAAGGAAGCTACGCGATCTGCAATATCCAACATCCACTCTGCTCAAATCCTATTTTGATGAAACAGCAGACATCAAGGCAGCTCAAGAAGAGATTAAATCTGATCTGGCCAAAACACAGACTTTTCTTCAGAGGCAGATCAATGATTCCAATCTCAACATCACCTCGCTGCTGTCTAGCAGAATTGAATCTGCTAAGGAGATCGCTGAGCTGAAAAACGAAGTCACCTCTCTCAAGACATTCATTCAATCCTTCATTGATGATGTCGAAAAGGGGGAAGGGAGTGGAAAGAGAATGCCATCTGCTGCTGCTGCGCAAGAAAAGAAGAAACAAAAGAGCTTGTCTGGATCTGGTGCATCAACTACAAAGAAACCAGCTCCAGCTATTACAACAGATCGACCAAGCACTGCCAGCCCACCCTCATTCCAAGCGCAGAAAACCTTCACTCCAACCAGCTCATCCCAACCTCCCAAGAAAAAGAGAAAGGCTGGATCAAGTTGGTTTTCTTCTGCTCCCATACGCAGATCTTTGACAAAACAGGGAGAGACCAACTGGGTCCCAGATCATCTGAAGGAGGGATTTGAAGGGCTGAAGTATGGATTCATAATGTGCCGTTATTTCCTCAAAGAACCACTCTACTGTGAGGGGACTCCTAATGAAGCCTTCGATCTGTATATGGATCGAAATGATGCAAAGGATCTGGTGGAAGAAATCCGAGCTGCTGCTGCACAAGCCAATGTCCAGATAACTGCTCCAGAAAGGGAGTTCAGGACCTGTCCCACTATTCCTGGGACAGATCTCCCTGACAAAACCTTTCTGCTGAACTTCATAAACCAACTAGCAGAAAACAGAGGGTACAAAGTGGATGCTGAAGATCCAGATTACATTAGAGTAAGAGAGGGAGTGTATGAAAGTGTTCAGCTCATCTCTGACGAGACCAGAGCAAAATTGAAGAAACAACAGGAGGAGAAGAGGAAGAGCAGATAGTCTTCTATTTTTTCATCTTTTATGATCTGCCTTTTTCTCATTCTTGTTCTGTCTATCTGTAAAACTCTTTTTTGACTCTATATATATATGAATCCAGTTTGAGTTTCTGTGACAACAATTCATTGTCCAGAACATATATAAACTTTCCTTAACGTTATAAACTTAATAACGAAATCTGATCAAACTGGAAAACCAGACCAGACCGATCTGTATTAGCTGATAGGATTCTTTTTGTAAAGTGTGGTTTCGACATCATCAACAAGGGGGAAATTGTTGGGAACCCTAAAGATTAGTGTTGATGATGGTCTTTCGAAACAC
>JAPKLX010002513.1:0-12877 GCA_026898415.1 Leonotis leonurus
CACAAAAGTTTTAATTTGATAAAAACTGACTGGTGTATCCCCCCCCCCATACACACAGTTAAACTCGTTTCGGGACCAACAAGTGGTATCAGAGCATTGTGTTTTAATTACCACTGTTTCTAAGACCCAAAGGTTTTTAAAACTGATCTTTCAGAAAACTCATCTGCATTTCTTCTAACATCTATTATGGAAACCTCTACCAGATTACCTATGTTCTCAATCGAGGATTATGAGTACTGGAAGTACAGGGTTTCATCATTCCTGAAGGCATATCACGTCATGATGTGGGAAGTAATAAAAACTGGACCAATTGTGATCCTTGTAAAGTATCCTCAGACCACGGCTGAAGGAGCTACTGAAGGGGCTGTGAAAAAGCCCATGCACGAGTACAGCAGCGATGAAAAGAAGATCGCTGGACTGGATGATTATGCTAAGCATATCATTTCAGGAACCCTGGAACGACCCATGCTCGTTCACATACAACACTGTGAAACTGCTCAGGAGATGTGGAACACATTAGAGCAAATGTGTGCAGGTTCGGAGGAAATCAAGGAAAATAAACTAACCCTTGAATGCCAAAAGTTTGATTCTTTCTTGCAGATGCCAGGAGAATCAATAAGTGAGCTTGAACTGAGGATTATGCAAATTCTCACTTCAGTAAAAGCTCTAAACCCCAACAAGTACACACAACGTGAGATCAACCTAAAGATCATATGGTGCCTTCGACGTGAAGAATGGCTGCCATACCAGATCCAGATCAACGGGCGTTCAGACTTCAACTCACTCTCAACCACAGCTATCTTCAGTATCCTTAAAAGCCATGAGACAAGGCAAAGAATACTGGAAATCACAAATCCATCCAAAGAAGTTTCTCCCACACCCACTCAGGATATTGTTGCTTTCAAAGCAGATAAGAGTCCAGTAAAAGAGTCCAAATCTGAAGGATTGGACCTTGAAGGTATGACAAAAACTGAACTCATGGAACAGTATGTACTAATGGCCAAACGTTTTGAACGTGCAGATCTTAAAAATGGCCGTTACAGAAGAATGTATAGAGACAACAAAACAAGATGGCCCAAACCACTCTCCACTGAAGGCACAACCCCAACCTCCACGCCTGCATCCAATCAGGAATGGACAGTCACTAGGTCCAAACCTGACAAACCACTGAGCAAAGGAGTTTGCTACGAATGTGGTTCACCAGATCACTTCAAACCTGACTGCCCAGACTTCAGTAAGAAGGAAAGGGAAGAACTTAGGCAAAGAAGAGATCAAAGGAGTGCAGAAAGGAAAGCTATGCTAGCTGAGGATGATGTTGATCAGATCATCTCACCAGCTATGGTTGTGTATGAAAGACACTTCTCAAACTCTTCAGACGATGAAGATTTGGGATTGATGGCCTTTGAGGATGAAGAAGAAGTGATTGAAGAATTTTGCTTGATGGGCAACTATTCTGACTCTTCACCTCAGGTAATATATGCTCATGTCATGCCAAATGGAGAAATTGATTCATCTACTTTCAGTTCCACATCTATCATGACATTGCATACTGAGTCTCACTCAATAACTGAAGTAACAAATACTGACGAGGTTACTGAACCTGAAGACAAGATTACTCAAGAGGAGTATGAAATCTTGGCTAAGGATTTTCATAATCTCCAAACCATATTTTTGATAACCAGAAATGAGAATGAGGAGCTAACTTCTAAGTTGGCTCAAAGTATTGAAAATTCACTTCAGAACATACCAAATGACATTCGAAAGGATGAACTCGTTGAGAGAGTTTGCAAGGAACTCAATGACACTACTCTTAAGAATCAGGAACAAGAGATCACTATCTCTAACCTGAATTCTGAACTTGCAACAAAGAATGATGAGATTGTTTTTCAAAGATCTCAAATAAAGTATTACAAAGGAAAGGTTGAGACTTGGACAAAATCAGGCTATACCAATCATTTGTTGAGTTCATCTCAACAATCACAACGAAAAGGGCTTGGTTTTAACCAAGATAAGTCAACTGTGCCTTTCCTGAAGGCACCAGAAAAGCCTTAAACTATCATATCCTTCATCAAAGGACCTGATCGCAAAAATAGTGACATGATCATCACTGAGACTGCTTCTAAGTCCCAAGGAAAGAAGCCAGTCACTGAGAAGCAATCTACGGCAAAGAAACATGTTGCCACTGAAAGGAATCAATCTGCTACTGAAAAATCAAAGCAGGTCTTTAGGAAGAAAGTTGACTCTAAGTATCATACTTCCTCTGAAGAGAAGGCTTTCAGAAAGCCTAAGGCAACTGACAAGCTTAAGGTTACTGAAAAGCCACAGGCTAAGGTTTCTAAAAAACCAAAAGCCAAGGCCACTGGAAGACCTAAGACTCAAAGGAGAAACCAAGGACAACATGCCACTGAAAGGCATGAACCTAGGAGATATTTTCAGTCTCCTGAATCACGAACTTACAAATCCAAGTGCTCACATTGCACTTGTTCATCAAGTAACTCAAAATCTAGAAGTTATGACTCAAGAAGTCATAGAACACAACGTTGGGAAACCTATTCCAACAGACATGAACGTAGGAATTCATCACCTAGTTCATATTATTCTAACCACTCAAGATCACATGACTTCAACACTTCCCCAGTTCATTACCGTGAACCAAGACATTCAGCACACACTGAAAGACGTTGGGTTAAACCCCAACACAAACAAGCGAACTTCAGGGCTAAGACTAAGCCTGAAGCAAGCAGGAAATATGTCTTAAAGAAGGAAGTCAAATCTGAATCTCAAAAGAAAACAAAAGTTGCATCAAACACATGCATCATTAGGCAACATTGGGTGCCTAAACATGTCATGCATACTGAAGCTGGATCTAGTGCCAAGCTGGATCCTAAGACTCAGTAATTGCAGGACTCAGGACCAAGGAGAGGTGCACAAAAGGAGCAGTCCAGCTGGATTATAGACAGTGGATGCTCAAGGCACATGACATTTCAGAAAGAAGCCCTCTCCAACTACACTGAAAAGGATGGTCCTCAGGTAACCTTTGGTGATAACTCTAAGGGTTTCACTAAAGGGTATGGTACTCTCAATATAGGGACTGTTTCAATTACTGATGTTTCCTATGTTGCTGGCCTGAAGCACAACTTACTTTCAGTAAGTCAGTTGTGTGATAAAGGTTTTATTGTTGTTTTTAGTTCTGATGAGTGTAGGATCAATAAGCTCACTGATGAGACCACCGTTATGAAAGGCTTCAGGGTGGGAAATATTTATGCTGCAGACTGGAAAGCCTCCTCCCCTGAAACATGCCTGGTCTCAAAGAGCACTTCAGAACAAAGCTGGCAATGGCACAATAGACTAAGTCACCTGAACTTCAAAGTCATCAACAGACTTTCAAGACACAGTCTAGTGCGTGGATTGCCCAACCTGATCTTTGACAAAGATCATATATGTGGATCATGCCAAACTGGAAAGCAGATCAAAGCTTCATTCAAGACCAAAGAAACTCCATCCACTGAGAAGATTCTTCAACTCTTACACATGGATCTATTTGGACCAATAACTCCACTGAGTGTCAATGGTAGGAAATACTGCCTTGTTATTACTGATGATTTTTCTCGTTACACATGGACAGTGTTTCTCCATCACAAGAATGAGACCATGGAAATGATTCCAGCATTGCTCACCAAACTGAAGAATCAGAAGTCAACAAATGTCATCACCATACGCACTGATAGAGGAACTGAATTCCTCAATGCAAAGATTTCAGAATTTTATGCAAACATGGGGATTGAACATCAGACTTCAGCAGCAAGGACTCCACAACAAAATGGCGTAGCTGAATGAAGGAATAGGTCACTGAAGGAAGCTGCAAGAACTATGCTTAATAGTTCAGGAGTGCCAAAGAAGTTCTGGGCTGAAGCTATCAATACTGCTTGCTACACTCAGAACAGATCCTTACTGACCACACGCCAAGGAAAGACTCCATATGAACTATGGAATGACAGGAAGCCTACTCTTAAATACTTTCGTGCATTTGGTTGTATGTGTTATATTCACAATAATGGCAAAACTCAGTTAAAGACATTTGATGGCAAAGCTGATCCAGGATTCTTCCTTGGATACTTAGAGGAGAGTGCTGCCTATAGAGTCTTTAACAAGAGAAGCCTTATAGTGGAGATAACACCTCATGTTATTTTTGATGAATCTATTTTTGAGTACAGGTCAAAGGAAACTGAAGTCATCACTGAAAGACTTCAGAATCTGAACTTAACCCCTTCAGTTCAACATTCAAAGGAGGTTCTCATCTGGAGTTTAGAAGAAAATGATGAGGAGAGCACCTCTACTGAAGAAACAAATGTCAGATTGGATAAAGAAAAGGAGCCCACTGAAGTCATAGCTTCAGAAACTGAAGATAGGCCTCCAGAGCCTGAAAAAGCTCCTGAAACTGAATCCTCTTCTCCTACTGAAACTGAAGATCTCACTACTGAGATTCCACTTAGAGAAGAAGACATCCAATCTGAAGACCTCATTGAAGTTCAGATTCAACCTGAAGTACAAACATATACTGAAAATCTCACCACTGAGATTCCATCACCAACTTCAGGGAGTAACAGTCCTAACTTAGTCAATATTCCTATAACTGTTGCTACTAATAATATTTTGGCCAGTTCAGATAAAGCTATCTTGCAGGATATTCAACAAACTGAATATGTAAGAGCCAACAATCAAGGGGGAACAAGCATAGTCCCTCAGACTGAAGAAGAATTCAATCCATTTCAAAGAAGCCCTTCAGTAACCACACCACCTCCTAGTCAGAGAATGGACTTAATGATAATTACTGAAGAGGATATGAAAAGAAGAAGAAGATGGATTGAAGATCACCCCACAGACTCAGTGATTGGAAGTCTACAAAGAGGCGTTCAGACCAGAAATCAGATTCAAGCAGAAATGGTCCAGCCATTAGCTACTATTGAGCCTCCCACTGACTCCAACACTGAAGAACAACTCTTGATTAAAGCTGATGTTGCACTATTTTCAGATGAAAATTTTCTACACAGCTGCTATCTCTCCAACATTGAACCCAAAGACGCTCAGGAAGCCCTTCAGGACATGAACTGGGTCTCCGCGATGCAAGAGGAACTGAATGAATTCACCAGGAACCAAGTTTGGGAACTTGTGGATCGTCCTAGGCATCAAGGTGTCATTGGTGTGAAATGGGTCTTCAAGAACAAGAAAGACGAGCTAGGAGAAGTTGTTTGCAACAAGGCTAGACTGGTTGCTAAAGGTTATTACCAAGAAGAGGGCATCGACTTTGATGAAACCTTCGCACCAGTAGCCAGACTGGAAGCAATCAGACTCTTCCTCGCCTATGCAGCTCACATGAAGTTCAAGGTCTACCAGATGGACGTGAAGAGTGCATTCCTGAACGGCGTACTGAAGGAAGAAGTCTACGTGGAGCAACCACCAGGCTTTGAAACTGACTACACCAAAGTGTATAAGCTACACAAGGCTCTTTATGGGCTGAAACAAGCTCCTAGAGCTTGGTATGACACTTTGTCTGTTTTTCTTATTGAATCAGGTTTCAAGCGAGGATCAGTGGATAGAACTCTATTCACCATCAAGTATAATGGAGACATATTAATTGTTCAGATTTATGTTGATGACATTATATTTGGCTCGAAGTCCAAGATGCTTTGTGACAAAGTTTGCCACGTTGATGAAGACTCAATATCAAATGTCAATGATGGGAGAGATGATATTCTTCCTAGGATTCCAGATCAAGCAATCCCCTGAAGACATCTTCATCAACCAAGCTAAATACACAAAGGAACTGCTCATCAAGTTTGGACTTCAGGACAACAAATCAGTGAAGATTCCAATGAACACAAATGGAAGGATAGAACCAGATTCTGAAGGAAAGCCAGTCAACCAAACTGAGTATAGAGGAATCATTGGATCTCTTCTATATCTCACTGCCAGCAGGCCAGACATCACATTTGCAGTAGGAGTGTGTGCACGCTATCAAGCAAATCCAAAGGAGTCACACATGGAAGCTGCTAAGAAGATTCTGTGCTACCTGAAGGGCACACCAAATCTTGGTTTATGGTATCATTCAAATGATAATCTTGAACTAACTGGTTATTCTGATGCTGATTTTGCAGGTTGCAAGTTGGATAGGAAATCCACTTCAGGAACATGTCAGTTCTGGGGAAACAAGCTCATCAGTTGGTTCTCCAAGAAGCAGACTTCAGTTGCCACCTCAACCACTGAAGCTGAATACATGGCTGCAGGAAGTTGCTGCTCTCAGATACTTTGGCTCAAGCAACAACTCAGAGACTATGAAGTGCCCACCACTCAGGTTGCAATTTATTGCGACAGTTCCAGTGCCATTGCCATTACTCAGAACCCAATTCTACACACAAGATGCAAGCACGTGGACATCAGGCATCACTTCATCAGAGATCACATTGAAAAGAAGGATGTCATCATTGAAAAGATTCACACTGACATTCAACGAGCAGACATTCTCACAAAGCCACTGGAAGAAACTAGATTCAAAATGCTAAGTGGAAGACTTGGCTTGCTGAATCCAGACCTCTCCTGAATGTGTTCCCTGAAGGTACAACTCAAACCCTATCTTACTGTTGTCTTATGATTCCCTGACTCAGTCTTCTTAGTAAACTGAAGTCGTGATCATAATAAGACCCAAAACAACGTGATGATTATATTCTGAATAACTCTACATAGTTATCTCAGGCAATTAATCATCACACATTGCCACATACCTGTTTAAACTAACCATATAGGTTTCTGGAGTCAAAAACTGAAGGGACTTCAAAAATCTGAAGTCTCACATTGGCAAAATCCAACAAGATACCTCAACTGAAGGATCTCAGAACAAGCATAGCGCTATACCAAAAATCATCTGAAGTCTACACTCTGAAGAAACTCAGAAAAAAAATCAGAATCTGAAGGACATCAAATTCTGAAAGCACAAGACAAACTGAAGGACTTCAGAATCTGAAAGAAGAATCACCACTAAAAGGAAGAAACTCAGTAGCTAGTATCAGCAACTGATGTCCAACACTTGAATTATTCTCATATTTATTGCTCTAAGTGTTGTGTTCTCAATCTGAATTGAATGTCATAAGCGTAATTAATGGCACATCGTACCTCGAACGATTCAACGTATCAGATACGCTATCTTGCATTTAATTTCTTCTGATATCTACAGTGCTTTTATCATCATTCTATTTGATCTCGGGAACTCAAACGTCCCGCGCGTATAACTCACGCTCTATACCTTTCCCGCCCAATCAACCACCTTAAAAACGTGTTTTAACCCTAACCATTGATCTCTAAAATCACGGAGAAAGATCTCACCGTTCATTTTATCTTTCAAACCTCTATAAAGATTATCTTCTTCAATCTCTCGAGACTTTACAACTCTCTTTCTCTCAAATCCTTACGCTAAAAATTATTTCCAAAGCTCGTGTCTGTGCATTGCTGTGCTATATTTCTTGTGTGTTGATACTTCCTCTCAATCTTCAACCCACTTTACGTATGATATCCTACACGTTTGCATATGTTTTATTTGTATCTCTGCAAATCTGGATTTGTGTCTTTCTTGTTTATATTGAAGAAATAATCTGTCTTTTTCTTTTTACAGTAAATCAACACTATGGGTAAGAAAGCCATTCTTGGACCAGCGATGAAGCTTTCTCAAATTCGTGCTCGCCTCTACACCGAGCCCACTACTGTTTTCTCAGAAACTGAAGTAGATAAGGCAAAGACCATGTTTGAAATCATCAAAGCAAATGGTCTGGAGCGCCTGGCAACCCTACGCCCAAAGAACACCTACCCTGAACAGGTGATTCGTTTCTATCTCAACCTGGGCTATGAAGGCTCAGACCTGAAGTCTTCTCTGGACATCTCCACCAGGGAGCCTATCACTGGCGCTACTGAGGTCCAGAAGTTGGATCTAAACGTGACTGCACTGCTGCAGTCAGTTTTTACTCTAAGGAACGTGGGTCACACTAAGCCCATCCAGTTCCTGAAGGACAAGGAAGCCATTCAGGCTTTCTTCGAGCAGATTCAGGTGGAAGATCCCCCTCGCCAGTTCTCCACCGCCAACAACAACAAGGGCTTGATACGCCCTGAGTTCAAGATTTTGCTGGATGTGGTTCAGCACTACATCCTTGGGAAGAAGTCTTCCCATGAACAGCTCAGTTGGCAGAAGCTTGCCTTGATGAAGAGCATCTATACTTGTGATGGTGCCAACTGGGTGGCTGTGATGGAAGAGCTACTGATGGCTGAGGCCAACAAACTGAAGGAAGTGCTCGGTGGGGTCACTATGACTGGGAATGACACGCTAAACCTTGTCACCAAGGTTTCAATCTTGATTGAAGAGTCCTACAAGTATGCGGACTCTGCCTTCCCTTCCGCCAAAGCTTACGATGAAAGGTGGATGTTCTCTACTGACTTGGACGTGCAAACTTGCATGCACGGGAAGGCTATGGCCCTTCAGATTGAGCTGCCCAAGGTGAAGAGAAAGGGCAAGCAGGCTGCCACTGAAGAGGAGGACGTGGATCCTATTCATGCAGTGGAAGATTATGATGATGAGGAGGAAACTGAAGACACTCCTGAAGTTCCACCTCCCTCTCCTCCCAAGATCACCAAGAGGAAGCGCAACCCCTCCAGGCGCCTTATCCTCCGTGCAGAGAAACTCCCTTCCCCTCCACCTAAACAGCCTATCCTTCAGGAGGTTCTTGACTCCTCCACTGATGAGGACCTCCAGGACCAATACACCCTTTCCAAGCGCCCCCGCCAATCCATTCTCAACCCTGAACCCATTTCCACCATCAACCCTTCAGATATCCTACCTCCCCCAACCATCATCGATATCTCTCCAACCAAAACAACCTCCCTCACCAAAACCAAAGCCATGACCAAACCCATCCCTCCAACTGAACCTTCTATTTCATTAACAGCCATATCCCCTACCAAACCCACCTCCCAGATTCCTACAAGTGTTTCCACGACCCACATACCCCTTGCCAATGGACCAGAAAATCTTGAAAATGACACTGTTCCTTCATTCTCTCCTGATCGGAAAGTTACTGAACCCACTGATATTCCCCATTCAGAAACTCACCAACATGCCTCCACCTCCAACCCCTCTGAAACTCAAGCCTTAGTGCTTTCCTCCCCAGCCCAACTATACCTAAATAACCTGGAGCTCCAATCCTTCAAATTTCTGAGCTCCACTTTCCCTGAACTTTTCAACCACCCCTCCCTTATCCCTCTCTGCCAGCGCCTCTGGACATGGCGCCAGTATCGTTTTATCGATACCCTTGCTCTCCAGTATAAGATCGAACTATCTGGATGGAGCGCTATTTTGACTGAGGAAGCTGAGCTTCAAACTCTTTTTCAATTTTCTGATGCCAAGGATGCATTTCTTAATACTGAGGCACTTATTGATGCTCATATCTTCCAGGCTGAAGCTGACGCTGGGCGAACTTATTTTCGTCGTATTTCTTCTTCCCTTTCTGTACCTGTCACTCAGCCTACTGACTCCACCTTTCCTGAAGCCCTGACTTCAGAAGGAGCTCTCCTGTCAGCTCACCGTTCTCTCTACAAGGCAACCATCAACGAGCTCAAGAAACATTATGATGCTGAGAGCCAGCGCTTAACCGCCTCTACTGCCTCCATGATCAACGCCCTCCAGGCAACGTATACAAAGAAGCTTGAAGGTCATGTGGCTGATCTTCAGAAGTCAATGGATGCTGTCACTGAAGAAAATGCCTCTCTGAGGGCTGACCTGAACGCTGCCACTTCTACTGAGGCCTTGGATGCCAAAATTGAAAATGCTATAAAGGCTCAGTACTCAGATCTGAAAGAATTTGTGAAGAAGGAAATGCAATGCACTTTCCCTACTCATCTGGAGTATTACAAAGTTCCTTCTCACAAGAAGTTCAGTGATTTGGTGCTCTCCTGCAATCGCAATCGCACCAACACTCACTCCCTGCGCACTGATTTTGATGCTTCCATCAAAGACATTTCTGAAATGCGCTCTCAGATTTCTCAACTCTCCACTGACTGCTTTGCGCATGGAAAGTCCATTGATCGTCAACGCTCGCGCATCAGTTGTACTTTCAAGCGCGCTGATTCAGGCTACTTTCTCGCTGAAGCAGCCAAGACCTCCGCAGATTCTGCTCTTGCTAAGGCTCTTCAGGCTCAACAATCTGCTGATGTTGCACGCCTTCATGCCACTGCTGCCAAATCCAGGGCTGAGTCTTCTACCTCTGGCTTTCCCTCTCTCTCTCCTGCATATCAAACTAAGGTGGAACTCATCATTGCTGACTGTCGCCGCCGCCTTTTGCCAATTGAAGATCTATGCCGCTCCATTGCAGACTTCAACAAAATCGATCTTCATTTCCCTCCTGCCCAAATTCTTCCATGGCATGGTGATTCTATCTTGCTAAATGCTCTTGATGCTGCCAATAAGGGGGAAGAGTCTATACCTGAAAACAAGGACGGACCTTCAGCTCACATTGAAAAGGTCACTGAAGTGCCTACCACTGAAGTGCCCAAAGCTGCAACTGAAGAGAAAGATGATGAAGATGAAGATGAGGAGCCGCCTACGCCAGATATTGACCTTACTGACGCTGAAGGCGATGACAATGACATCGATGATAATGACGAGGACGGACCCTCAGGTGCCGTGCCTTCAGATTCTGCTACTACTACAGAAGAGCCAGCCTCTGGTGCTGCAGCTACTTCTGATCCAGCTCCCTCCAAGTCCAAGACAAAATCCACTCCAGGTGAGTATATATCTCAATACCACTGAGTCCTTATCTCTATCTCTTAACAAAACTCTCATTCCTACCCCTTTCTTTAAGGATATCCAGGCAACTGAAGGAACTAAAGAGGCTCCCATGCCTAAAGGAAAAGATGCTCATCCCTCTCCAACCGAATCTGAAGTAAATGAAGAAGAAATTTATGAAGGAGAGATGACCCCTGGTTCTGGAGAAGAAGAAAATGAAAGAATTCTGATCCAAGTTACAATACCTCCAGAAGCCAGAGAACAAATGCAGGAATTGAAAACTCTCTTCGATGCCCGTCAGGCTGAGCTAAGAGCCACTGACACTCAACGTGCATCAAGATTATATCAACTAAGACTGCAAGGAAAAGAGAAGAGAACTACTTAGACTGATCCTCCCACGCGCCTTCATGCTGACTCTTGGGTTAGACCCAATCTGCGTGATGAATGGGAAGATCTGAAGGATGATTTTGTGAAGATGCTCGATCACTGGATGATATATGGTGTATGCGGAGAAACTGATCGAGACATCTTATTTCAGAATTTTGTAATTGATTATCCAGATTCAGAGTTTACCAAGATGATCAAGGAAGATGCCACCAAGTCTGGAATCACAATTACAGCTCCTAGCAGGAAACAATTTGATAGACCTAATCTGTCAGGTAGCATACTTATGGACAAAAAGCCAATTGAATCTGAAGCACTCATTGCTGCTCAAGTGCTTGGCTGGCAAGATCTGAATCTGAAGGGACCATTCAGAAAGCTAAGGGATGACACCTACCTGATGTTCAACGCTGTATCCCCTGAAGCTCAGTTAGAAATGGTTCAGAAAGCGAGAGAAGAAAAGAAGAAAGTTGTTCCCTAATTTCTTTTGTTGTATTTTCATTCTGCACTGTAGTCTCTGTACTGAAACACCTCTGTACTGAAAATCTATTGAATGAAGTGCAATATTCTGTCTCTCTTGATCTCAACCTGAAGACAACCATCTAGTTGTCCAGGCTCTGATTACTTATATTTTTTTTTGGTTTGATTTTACCTATCTGATTAACTAATCCATCTCTTCTTATAGTTTAAGTGCTCTCCAGTTTAGGGGGAATCTCTTAAATTAGATAGATGTTTTCAGGTTAGGTATTGGCATCATCAAAAAGGGGGAAATTGTTGGGAAATATTTATAAGTGTTTTGATTCAGATTCCAATACCTCCTCTGAAAGATGTTATAAGACCAGTACTGAAATCTTAGTGTTTCTTAAGAACTCATATGTTAGGGAGTTCTGTCTTTCAGGTACACTGAAGGATGCTTACACTGAAGATTCAAGGATCCCAATAATGAAGGACCTCTCTACTGAAGTCTCCACTGAAGTATTGAAGATTGAAGTTAGAAGCCAAAGTCTTCCTGCCACTGAAGTACTATTTCTGAAGTCTGCGTCGAAGCCTATATTCTGAAGTTCCCACTGAAGTCACAGTCTACATCATAGAACTTTCCTTTTATGGCAAAGATCTCAGTAGGTGAACAAGATATTGTTGCAGACACCAAAAATGGCAAAAAGGACGAAGACACCAACGGGAAGAATTCAAATTAAAGCTTCATCTCCCAACGGCTATATCCTTGAGAGAACACTATAAATACTCCCCTACTTCAACACTTCAAGATACCGGTTACCCAATTCTCAAAACTCGCTATCGCTGTATTAAACTCTCAAGCTCTCAAGCTTTCAGTTAGAACACCTAGCCTTCAGTTTCTATATTCTAGTGTTCTTAAGCGATACATTCTTGTAACCGAAGAGTGATTAGACTTACCTAAGTCATCTGTAAATCACTGTAAGATCTTATCCATTAAGTTGGAAACCCTCGATTAACATCGAGAACTCGTGGACGTAGGAGTTTTTATCTCCGAACCACGCAAACCAAATCTCTGTATCTCTCTCTCTCTTACCTTCAGTATTGTTTATTCATTATATATCATAACCCGAATACTGACTAAGTGTAAAGAGAAATATTGCATTAAGTTTTTCTAAAACAAACGAGTTAAGATTTAAACCACCACATTCCGCACACTTAAGT